>WOXC01008822.1:0-140000 GCA_011680675.1 Gymnobelideus leadbeateri
ATTTCAGTGCTTGGCACACAGTATAATGTGTGTTATAATGTCCGTTGACTTGACTGATGGTTCCCTGTGCCTGGAATGTCATCCTTCACCTCTGCCTTGTGGAAGTCACTGTTCGGGTCAGATCCCATCTCCTTCATGGAGCCTTTCCCGACATGCCACCAATGATCACTGTTCTCTTGTCTTGAGTTGCGTGTCATCTTGCGATCTTGTGGAATATTATATTACACATTGGATATATAGTTATTTATGTGCTTATATCCACTGTAAGTTCCTTCTTGGCAGAGATTGTTTCCATTTTTATTTTGCATTCCTTGTTCCTGAGAGGCAGTGTTGCATAATGGGTAGAGAAGTGGCCTAGAGACAGAATTACCTCCGTTTGGGGCCCTCCATGGACCTGTGACCCTGAACAATACCCTTCAGTGATCCTGGGGAATCTCCATAGGACCAAATTGTAGAGTGGTAGCCACTCTCCTACACCCTACCCACAGTGGAAGAGGGAGCTTTCTCATCTGGGACTTCCTTGTATCAGTGAAATCACAGGTTCAGTCAGTGTTCTTAATAATAATAAATAATAAACATTTATATAGTGCTTGAGGGGCAATGTTCTACAGTAGATAGAAAGCTGGCCTTGGAGTCTGGAAGACCAAGGTTAAAGTTCCACTGGCTATGTGACCCTGGAAACATCACAACTTCTCTGGGCCAGAAGTGTCAAACTCATACAGCAACAGTGGCCACTAAAGCATACAGAAAAATCTCTGCAGACTACTCATTCACTTAGAAAACCACATTTAACATCACCTAGGTTCCACTGTATTTTTATTTATTTGGTTAAATATTTCCCAATTATGGTCTAATTTAGTTCCAGTGGCACATGAGAGTGCTGTTTATTGAGCCCTCTGTGTGTGTGTGTGTGACTCTTATTCTATCCACTCTCTAGGAGTATCAGCTGCAGAGAAGGCACCAGCCCACATGGGTAGAGGGAGCTTGCTCCTCTATGATTTTCCTGGGTCACAAAATCACAGGAATAATCTCTCTCTTTAATAATAAGAGCCGACATTAATATGATGCAGTAAGGGCTAAGAAGCACTTTATGTCTTTCATTTCATTTCATCCCCATAACGACTTTATAAGATAGGTTATAATCCCTATTTTACAGATGATAAAACTGAGGCCCATAAAGGTTAAATATGGTGCCCATGGCCACACAGCTAGTAATTCCCCTTTGCATGGTTCAGTTCTAGAACTGCTTGGCTCCAAATCCTTCTCTGCCTTTCACATGAATGAAGGGATATTCCTAAGGTTTTCAGGAGCTCAAGGGGAGGGGAAGGAGAGATTTCTTTCAGGGTTTTTATCTGGGAGGGGTGTGGATGACAATGGATCTTGGCCTTAAGGGTGGGGAGGATTAGGATGAACAAGGAGATAGAGCCTGTATGCAAGGTGGATGGAGCAGTATGAGAGAAAGAAACCATAGCCAACTCCCTTAAGTTGGCAGTCATTTAACCAGTTTCTTTATGCCTCCTCCCTCCTAATGTTCCATATCAGTTATTTTTTTATTTTGCTTCTTGGAGGGGGGAAGGTAGGGCAATTGGGGGTAAGTGACTTACCCAAGGTCACATGGCTAGTTTTGTGATAAGTGTCTGAGGCTTGATTTGAACTCAGGTCCTCCTGACTCCAGGACAGGTACTCTATTCACTGCACCACCTACCCACCCCTCCATATCAGTGATTGAAAGTGAGTCAGAGGATCCATCTTGTTTTTGATGTGTGAGTCATGGGGTGGGCTGAGAAAAGGCTTGATTGCTGAGTGGGTCCAAGGGTGGGAAAAAGGCTAAGTCACAGATGGAAGATGGGATAGATTTGGCATAGGTAGAGACAAGGTCGGAGGTTAAGGGATGCTAAAATGCTCACAGAGATGGGAAGTGAAGAGTGTTGGGCCTGCTGCATTGATGGTGGATGGAAGTAGATCTGATGTCATTATGTAAGGGATTAACATAGGACAATTTTGCCAGTGGAGGGGGACAACATAAAAAACAAATTATTTTTGCATCCCAAGGGCTTCTTGGAATAGACATTGGAGAATCTGACTGAATTGGTAGCAAGAGGTTTTCTAATTCTATCAAATATACAATCTTATAATAGAGGCCTGTGATGGTAATGGAATTTGAAGATCTTCCATGCCCCTAGAAAGGGGGTGGTGCAGGAAGGAGCTGGAGCCCAGTAGGGACTGGGCTGGAGACAACTTGGTAACTAGAAATGGTAGTGCCAGCCTGAAGTTCTTCTGAGAGCCAGCCAGAACCTGTGCTGGGGACTTCTGCCAAGGACTGCTGGAGATGGGAACTGCGTAGGGCCAGAGCTGCTGGGAGCAAGCTGTATGAAGGCTGAGCAGTTACAGTGAGTGAGGAGAGGAGGATCTTTGCCTGAGGGAGTCTGCTTTATTTTGAAGGCTTGAAAATGTAGGTGTTTACTGCATTAACTATGTGTGCCTATTCTGTGGCTACTGTGATGGCTTTGACTTTCTGGTTTTGGGACTCAGCTTTCTGGTATTTGAATAAATGTGCTGGCTATGTCTACTGTGTAGACATCCTGTTACATTTTGTGATTAATAACTATACTATCATATTTATACTCACTGCAGGCGTTGTGAATATTACATTGTTGTTACAAGGTCCAAAGGGAACATTATGAGTACACAATGGGAGAGGCCTTGCGTGATGACAATTTGCTTCCAAAAGCTTTGAGAGTTTTTAGAACAAAACTCACTAGGAAATAATACCGAGGTGACAGTAAAAAATGGTGAATTCAATCTTTAGCTGCATTAAGAATGAATGAGAAAATGTCTACTGAACACTTACTATGTGCCAAGCCTTAAGAAAGGCTAAGATGTGTGCTGTGTAGTGAACACCTGTGATCCCCGTGATTAGGGAGCCTGAGGCTGGTGGATTGCTGGAGTCTGGGAGCTCTGAGCAGCAATGCAGCCAACACTGATTAGAAGTCTGAGCTAAACCTGGGCAAGGCTGCCTAAGGAGGGGCAAACTGGCTCAAGCTGAAGACGGGGCAGGTTATGGGTGACCTTAGGGCAGGTAGGTGGCATAGTGGACAAAGTGCTGGGCCTGGAGTCAGAAAGACTCCTCTGAGTTCAAATCCAGCCTCAGATGCTTACTCACCTGTGACCCTGGGCGAGTCACTTAATCCACTTTGCCTCCTTTCTTCATCTATCAAATGAGCTGGAGAAGGAAATGGTAAATCACTCCAGTGTCTTTGCCACAAAAACCCAAATAGGATTGTCAAGAGTTGGGACTGAAATAACTGACCAACCACAGCAACAAAAAATGAGTGCCCGTGGGCCAGAGAGAAGCTGCTATTCTCCTGGCCTCAGTGAGATAGGGAGACAGCCTCAAAAAAAGAAAAAAAGGTGGAATTTTAGGTAGGATATTCATAGGCTCGATCTGTAATGGACAACGGAGACAGAGGACCTACCAAAGCTACTCATCTGTGTGATGTTGAATGGCTTGTAACTCTTCTGTGCCCCAGGCCCCTCATCTGTAAAATAAAGTTTTTAGACCAGGAAGTCTTTGAGATTGTTTTCATTCCTAAATCTATGATCCTAAGGTCTTTTGATCCAGAGGAAGGTAGCAGCCAAGAGAGTAAAAGGCCTTGATATCATTCTATAAATAAATTAACTTGGAGGGTGGAGGAATGTGACAGCTATTTTAGGGTGTTTTCAGGACTACCATGAGGAAGAAGAACTGGGCTTGTCCTTCCTGGCCCAGGGGAAAATAACAAAGAGGTAGAATTAGACTTAGCATTGGGGAAAAAAATATAAAAATAGACGAAAAACATACAAATGAGAATTCAATAACTCCTTAGCAATTAGAGCAATCTCAAAGAGAATGGAGTGCCTAGCTTGAGTTTGTCTCCCCCTGAAGGTCTTCAGTCAAAAGCTGGATGATCCCTTGCTTGGGATATAACCATGAGGATTCTTGGTACACAATAGGCACTTAATAAATGCTTATTGCATTGGATCAAATTGTTTCGGTACCAGTTGGATGAACTGGCCTTGGAGGTCACTTAGGGCTCTTGAGATACTGTGATTCCATGACAGTTTCGTTTAAGTATGTGGAGGACTGCCACATGAAGGATGAATTTGATTCCTTGGCCTTAGTAGATGGCACCAGGAACAAGTCGTTGAGAAGCAAATTTAGGCTTCCTGATGTCAGGAAAATCTCTTTGACAATTCAAGTTGTCTCAAAGTGGATTAGGCTACTTCTGAAGATGGTGGCTTTGAGCAGGGGCTGAAGAACCACTTGCTGGGTCTGTTGTCGTCGGGATTCCTTTCATATGTGGGTTGGTCTTGATGACCTCTGAGACCCCGTTGGACTCTGAGATTCTGTGGCAGAACAACATAGTGGATGGAGAGCTAGTCTTGAAGCCAAGAAAATCCAAGTTCAAATCCTGCTTCTGACAGAAACTGAATGTGACTGGATTGATAGAGTGTTTAACTTGGAGTCAAGATGACCTGGATTCAGATCCAGCCTCCAATACCTATTAGCTATGTGATCCTAAAAAAGTGACTGAACTGGGGCAGCTAGGTGGCACAGTGATTAAAAGTGCTGGCCCCGGAGTCGGGACAACCCAGGATCAGTTCCGGCTTCAGAAAATGAGCACCCACACATAAATAAAT
The DNA here is from genome assembly GCA_011680675.1 of Gymnobelideus leadbeateri. Taxonomy (NCBI): domain Eukaryota; kingdom Metazoa; phylum Chordata; class Mammalia; order Diprotodontia; family Petauridae; genus Gymnobelideus; species Gymnobelideus leadbeateri. The sequence continues at coordinate 4,681 of WOXC01008822.1, forward strand.
AATGACTGGCCGTGTAACCTTTAAGCAAGTTTCTTAACCGCAATTGCTTTAAAAAAAAAAGTGACTGAACTTCTGTTTGCCTCCATTTTCTCAACTGTGAAATGTGAGTAGTAATAGCACTTACCTCCCAGCATTGTTGGGACAAATGAGATCAAATTCATAAAGTACTTTGCCAGTCTTAAATCTCTATAAAATGCATGATTCTGGGCAAGGTTAACATCTCGTTGCTCCAGGCAGGTCTCTAAGACTAAGTCTCAGAGACAATGCCAACCTGCATCTGTGGAAGGAGTTTTCTTACCTGGGAGTTCTCTATGGAAATAAAACTACATTAGTAGTAGTTGCCCATGCCTATGGATGGCATGAGAGCTGTGAGCAGGCTCCATCTTTATAATACACAAAGGACTTTGGCCTGGTGAGGACGGTGTTAAATTTACAGAGCTGAGGAAGAAATCATTTGCTTGCCATAAGGGAAAATCCAGGCCTGACAGTAGGCACTTAACAGCATGTTCCAATTACAGCATTTAAATATAATTGCATACTCTGTTAATCTCTGTCAATGCGGCGTCTCTTAATATCGTCATGGAAGCATCTAATATCATGAGCAATGTCAGACGAGCCGAGACTATTGAAAAAGTTCAGTCCCAGGTCTTAATATCCCCTCTAATTCTCTCCATCAATTATACCCCAGCCAAGAGTTCAAATAAAGGTCTTGAGATCCGGAGGCTGGAGCTATCTCCATGAATCAATGCTTCTTCATAGTCTACAGAGAACACTCTGACCACCATGTTTTAAATGGGCTGGCTCCAGTTTGGCCACCGATGGAATACCCTGACATTGTAGCAAATCTGCCCAAATCAGAAAAAGTGGAAAGGTTTTTTTTTTTTTATTCTGTTATTGTGGCTTCATGACATTATTTCCCAAATGGGATTTGATCCTTTTTCCCCCTGTTGAGTTAAGGAATACAGACTGGGATTGGGGATAAGTTTATATTTTTATAAGACATCCTGCAGGATGTTCTAAAATGTAACTCTTATATAGGAACATTTTTATAAATATATAATGTTAGACATGTAAAATATTTTGGAAGGGTGTGGGGATTGGCCCAGTGACTCCATCTGTGTGGGGAGATCCTGATATCAAATTTCTCCCAATTCAGTTCTGCACCTGCTGTGTGATTGGTAATCATACAGAATTGCTTGGGTCACTGAAAGGACTGAGACTTGTCCAAAGTTAGACAGCTGGTCTGACCAAAGGCTCACCTTAAACTCAGATCTTCCTGATGCTGAGACCAGCACATTATACAATAGGCCATGCTTAGATACATTTTAAATACCGATTTCACACGTATATGACACACTTGTTATAAAATATGTTTGTGGATCATTTAATGGCAAAGGCAATGAAGTGATGCAAAGTCATATATCTCTGTTTGTGTGTGTGTGTGTTTGTGTGTGTGTGTGCATGTGTGTGTGCATATGTGTTGAGGGGGGAGTTAAGCACAAAGTTCCCCCTCTGCCCCACACACCCAATACCCCATGCAGCAGGCATAAAGATGAGCTATTTCTAGTGGCCACATTTGCTCTGGCTCTGCTTTAAAGAATGTGGATCTTTGAGGTAACAGTGATCACTTGGTCCTTGTGATGGCAGTAACAGGACAGAGATGAATCAAAAGAGTATTTCTCACTGGGCTAGGAAAAGATGGCCACTTGGTTGACTTTAAAGGGAAGACAATTTCCTTTCTCTCTTCCCATCTGCATAGAGAGTGCAGGGATTCACTGACTCTTCCTCTTGGACTTGTCATAGTGTGTATGTATGTGAGTGTGTGTGTATGTGCAAGTGAGTGTATGTGTGTGTATGAATGTATGCATGTGTGTGCATAGAAGTGAGTGTATGTTTGTATGTGTGTGCATACAAGTGAGTGTATGTGTGTGTATGTACGCACATGTGTATAAGTGTGTGGTGGTGGTGGGGAAGATACCTTTCCTCATGGCTCCTAAGAAGGTCTAGTGTATGTATTTATCTCAGTAAGACCAAGTCAGGATGTCAAGGTTCTGCAGGATGGTTTAATATATAATGTTTATATATGAACATTTATGTGAATGCATAATTTAAAATATATAAGCACAGCTCTCTGCTATCTCATGTCTTGTCTATGCTTTTATATGATCTATGATCATATTTTATGTGAATTCTTCTGTATGGTGTTTTTTTCTCTGAGCATAAGTGACTGAAAAGCACTCATGAGCTAGACATTTTCAGCTTGGAAGGAAATCTCATTAGTTTGAAAGCCAAGAACTCCTCATTTAGAATTGACTAGAAGGGAGGAGGGGGAGACAGACAGAGACAGAGACATAGACAGACACAGAGAGAGATATAGAGATAGGGCACAGAAACAGAGAGATAGAAAAAAGACAGTCAGATAAAGATAGAGAAATAGGCAGAGAGATAGACACAGAATGAAACTGCTTTGTGTAGTATAAACCCCGCGCCTCTACCAGGGGGTAGGAAGTGAGGGGATCTCTCTGTACTTCCCTTCCCCACTGGTCATGGTGTCTTGCAGCAAAATTATGAACTCAATAGTATACACCACATCCAGCTCTGCAGCTGGAGAAAGATAGTTGAGTCAAGAAAAGCTTCATGAGTTATGATCCCTGGAAGCAGCGAAAAGAGTCACATATGGATCCAAGGGAGAGAGGTAGTTGAAGCCTGAGCTGTGGAGAGTCACAGACCCAGGGAGCCTAGGTAAGTGGCTTGTCAGCAGAGACACTCTTTATAGGGGAAAGCACCAAAATTAAGGCACCACAAGATGGGAAAGGTAATCAGGTCCTGGCATTCCTTGACCACACATATTTCTTATATATGTACCTCCCTGGTGCCCAGTCTTCCCATGATACTTTGTGTCCCAGATTTAAGGAGGAAATAACATTTAGCTATTTTTTTTCTGTGCCATGTTAGTAAATGACTTTGTTTTGAACTAATTTTTTTTATTGGTTGATAATCAAAGGTAAGCACAATGTGGGGACTTGTGAATTATAGTTCTAGAACTGTGGACATATATTTAAAGATTACTCTTCAGTCAGGAGTTGGGAGTTATCCCTTAAGGACCAGACCTGGTTTTGCAAATGCTAGTGATGGTGGTGGTGGGGAACATCTCTTAGAGGGGACAATATGCACACATTTGTGTTTAACGAGAGAGACGCTGAAGGAAGTAGTGACTAGAACCCCAGCCTCTGAGTCAGGAAGATCTGAGATCAAGTCTCCCCTCTGATGGATACTAACTGCCTAATTGTAGGCAGGTGACCTGGTGTCTCCTTGCTTCAGGCGACTTTCTTTTTTTTTTTTTTTTAAGCAATTGGGGTTAAGTAACTTGCTCAAGGTCACACGGCTAGTCATTATTTATGCATGGGTGCTCATTTTCTGAGGCCGGATTCGATCTCGAGTCATCCCAACTCCGAGGCCTGCACTCTTACTCACTGCGCCACCTAGCCGCCCCCAGGCGACTTTCTAAGCTGATCAATTGCCAACCAAGTCCTGATCTATGTTGGTGGAGGGACTTTCCTCACATGGGAGTTCTTTATATGGCCAAAAATGTATAAAAGTGCTTTATATGCATTGTCCCATTCTTATCTTTCCAACAATCTTGTGATACAGCTGCTGTCATTATCTTAATTTTACATATATGCATACAGATGGAGACAAATGGAGTCACCTGCTCACTGTCAGGCAGCAACTAAGTATCTGAGGCAGGATTAGAATCCAGGTCTTTCTTGCTCCAAATCCAGCATTCTTTCTCTTAGACCATGACACAGGACCCATCCATGGACACTCCAGCCATGCTTAGCTATCTGTCTGTACATATACTAATTGTGGTTAAATATGAAACTGCAGTGATTATTTCTTGGTGGGAGGATCCATTAGGGTATCATAAAGGAGAGATCAGTTTATATTTATTCTGTGCAGAATGATCATTTATCATCTTCCAGTTTAGAGCTGTTGATAAAGGATCATTGACTAAAATGGGGTGAAATATGAGAAATGAAAGAAAAGCATCCTGGTAGGAATTCAAAAACAAAATTGTTTTATCATTGACAAATGAATTTGGTTGGTTTATTCAACATATTATCTATTGAAAGCCAATTGTATGCAAAACATGTGGCTAGGAAACACAGGTATTATGTTGTTGTCCAGTTGTTTTCCAGTTGCATTTGAGTCTCTGTGACTGCATTTGGGGTTGACTTAGCAAAGCTACTGGGATGGTTTGCCATTTCTTTCTCCAGATCATTTTCCAGATAAGGAAATGGAGGCAAACAAGGTTAAATTATTTGCCCAGGGCCACACAGCTAATAAGTGTCTGAGGCTGGTTTTGAACTCAGGAAGATGATTCTTCTTGACCTTAGGACTAGTGCTCTATCCACTATGTCACCTCCTAACTACCCAGGGAGTTTATAGAAGAATCAAATCATGGAGAATGGTTGTTGGTAAAAGATATCATTCAAAGCTACACCAATTATACAATTCACTGTAGGTGAACAAGCATTTTAAGCATTTACTCTGTGCCAGCCACTGTACTAGGGGCTGGTCTGCCTTTACTTCACATCTCTGGAAGGAGATAGTAAGAACCTAGTCATATTTTGGTGTGATGGCTTACTGTTTCACAAGGTAAGCACAGATATATCCAACCAGAAGACTTCCTTGATTGGAAAATTTTATGGGAGAAATATTTCTCCGTGTGCGAACTGCCAGGATCCATTCAGACTAAGGCAGAGGCTTTACAAACATGTTACTAAAGGAGATGTTAACTTGGCTTATATTCGAGTCTAGAATGCTATACTATATCACCACCAAGGAGACCCACAATCCTACTGTCTCAACCCCATGCTGTTGAACATGTTAGAACACTGAGACTAGAACAAAACTCTCACCGAAGTCAAAGTGTGGCATTCCAAGTACGTACATCCAATGCTACTAGGACTGATGCGGCCAATGTTGCACACTACCTGCTGGTGTTTGAGCTAGAGCAATGTCTACCTGGTTTTTTGGAGCCTCAGAGCACAGAAAAACCAAGAACCAGTTTATATATGGGGAGAGGACTGAAACTAGAGGAAACATCTTTTCTGCCTAGAACTTTAGGCATGAAACCTTTTAGGATATAGTTAGACTTCAAAGAGAGTGGTAGGAATGCTAATCAGTCCTCCACAAAGGCAAGTTTAGGACTCTAGTTCTGATGAGGAATATGTTTAGCCTGCATTATCAGCTACTTCAGGGATAGAGGAAGATAGAAGATAGAAGATAGGTCACTGGAGAGTCATTTGACTGGCGACCAGATGAATGAGTGTTATTAGGAAAATGGAGAAGTGGTCACCTCTCTCTCCATTCCTGACTCTCTGGGCTTTTCTACCTTTGCACCCTGGAGATGCCTCTACTCCTGGGGCCCTCTTCTATAATTGGAGAGTTCCTGCTTAGGGGCAATGTGGCCCCTAAGGGGATAGAGCATTGGACCTGAAGTCAGGAAGGCTTATCATTCTCAGTTCAAATCCAGCCTCAGACACTTCCTAGCTGTGTGACCCTTGCAAGTCACTGAACCCTGTTGGCCTGTTTCCTTATTCATAAAATGAGCTGGAAAAGGAAATGGCAAACCACTCTTGTTTCTCTGCCAAGAAAACCCCAAGTAGGGTCACAAAGAATTGCATGTGATGGAAAAATGACTGAAAGGTAGTACTGCCATTTCAGGAAGTGCTCTGGCTTCCACACTCACTTTTTTCAGGCTCCACTTAATTGTCCAGACTTTCCCAACTCTTCTCTCTTAGCCTTGGTCCTCAGGTGCCTTTTCCCATCATCATACATCTCGGCATTCCAACTCTCCTTTCTGCATTATCTTCTTGTATTAGAACAGAGGTTCCTTGTGGGTGGAAACTGGTTTTTTCCCACTTGCATTTGCATTCTCAGCACTTATCAGAGTGGTGGGCAAAATGTTTAACCATGTTTTTCATTATGTGTCATTCCATATGTTCATCCATAGGGGATAGGGACTACATCTGTGATTTTATTAACACAAGGAACTTCCAGATGAGGAAATTCCCTTCACAAACTCAGGTTGGTACCCTTTATGCAACTTACTATCTTTGAGAGCACTATAGGTTAAAGACTTGGTCAGGGTCACACAGTCAGTATGTGTCAGGTCTTCCTGGCTCCATTGTCAGTGTTTTGATTTTTTTATCCCCTAATTCTTCTAGATTCACTGATGTGCAAATAAAACACCATTTTTTCTTGTTTGTTTTTATTTGCTTTGTGCTAATATTGTTTATCTATCATTAATGTATTTATCTATTATGTATTCATAGTTTTGTTTATTTACATATACATTGCTTTCTATGTAAGTGTTATGCAGACCTGCTGATAATATTCATTTGCTCCCTTGTGTTCTATGGATTTATATGTCTTGCTGTGAATTGTGCACGTCATAGTCTTACATGTAATTTAGACCTGCAGTCACTCAAGCAGCCCGCTGAAAGCTGCTTTACACTGTGCTGTGTCTATGATCCATAGTGTGTTTTTGGAACCCTGCGATGATCACCTAGGATGCTGGATTAATCATCCCTTTTATTCTAAATGCTGATGCTTATGTAGATGCTATGATTTGCTTTAAATCTGATAGGGACCATTATTAAACTGCATCAACTACTTCAGAAGTAGAGGAAGACAGAAGACAGGTCACTCAAGACAGAAGGCTATCTGATTGGTTTATCATATTTCAAAGTACTATGTCTGATTTTGCAAGAGGATAGAAAATTTCTGATCCTAGAGAAGAATATCACAGGATGCTGCTTATTAGTTCAAGCAAAAATGCCAATCTGATTTTTTTCTTTTTCAATCTCCTCAGGATCTAGGTTCTGAATATACCATCATTTGTTTGTTTATTTTGATCTAGACCTAAGGTTTCACTTGATTTAACAAATCATCTGCAACACATTGTATTAGGAAGCTGCTGGGGTGGGATCAGGAAAGAGGACCCCTGAGAGGTTAAGTGGCTTACCCAGAATCTTTTGGTTGTGTAGCAGCAAGTACCCCAACATACCCAGGATGGCTGCTAGCAATGGTTCTTTGATCTGCTTTTCTAAAGGAAAGCAGCTCAAAAAGGGTTAAAAATCTTACTGTAATCACTGACTTACTTCAAGGGAAGTAAGATGTAATGTAAGTAAGTAATGTAATGTAAGTAAGTAAGTAATGTAAGTAAGTAAGTAATGTAATGTAAGTAATGTAAGTAAGAATGCAAACAGAAATTACAGACAGAAAAATAACACAATTCAACAGACCAACAGACAGGGATTCTAACTGTCCTGCCATTACATACGTACAAACAGTTATTTACCAGAGAAAGAAGCACCAACATCTGGGTTTTCAAAACCAGGGGGCTCAAAAGCTACCCAGAGTCTTATCTGGCCAAATCACAAAACTCTTCCCATAAGTGAGCCCCAAAGTAAAATCTCAGCTCAAGAGTACATGCACACACAGATATATACATATACACACATATGCATATATACATATATGTATGTATGTGTACACACATACACACACACACACACACACAGCCTTTTCCAGCATTGGAGGACTTCACAACCTTCATGACCCACTGCCTAATTACAAAGTAACAAAAGATTGGCCTTCCTGAAAAACAAGCCTCCCCTAAGCAAGCTTTTCTTGTTGGGTTCCAAGTGAGGCAGGGAAGATTTTCAAATTTCCTTACCATTACAAGTTGGTATGTTTGAGAGACAGGACCTGAAGTCAGGCCCTGACTCAGAGATTGGCTTCCTAGCCATTCTGTACTTCTGCTTTCCATATATCACCTGTAGATAAATTTTACATACTTATTAAATTAATAATAGCAACTAATGTTTTGACAAATCTTTAAGGGGATTTTTCTTGCAACACCACTGTGAAGAACATGGTATATTATTATCTCTGATCTTTTCTTTTAAGCAATGGACTATGCCATTTCTGAACTGGAAGAATGGACCCATTTTCAAAGTGAACTTCAAAAGGCCATCTCCTACTACATCTGCTACTACAACATGCTTGACAAGTGATCAGTCCAGTCTTTACCTGAAGATCAGAGGTAAAGGAAAACCCACCACCTCCTAAGGCAGCCCATTCCACTTTGGGAAACCTCTATTTGTTCAGAAGATTTTTGTGACATCAGATCCAGATTTTTCTCTTGATCATTTCTACCCATTATCCTTAGTTTTTCCTTCAGTGAATCTTTTTGCCTAAACTCCAGGAGAAGGTATGTAACTTTAGTTGGTATATAGTTCTCATAAATATTAAAATCCTTTTTGTCCCAGGCTCTATTAGCTTTTGGAGACACCATTTTGGAGGGAGAGAATGTGAAATGATGCTGATTTCGTCTGTAATTGTAAAGAAAGACCATGGTGGGTTTTGGTCATTTATTTCCCACACATGGATGTAAATATCTGCCCAAATCTTTTTCTTGTACCTCACTGTAGGGTAGAGATGACTCTGGGTTCTTGAAAACTATTCCAGCTTAGTCCAGTTTGGGTAATTTGGCACTGAGTCAATGATAGCTTATTATCCAAGGACCAACAGACCTAAGTTCAGAGAAACTCATTGCCAGGCTGCACCTAGAGGAATGAATTCTTCAGTTACACAAATTCTACCAAACCACCAATTGAACCCTACAGGAGCCACGGTTTACAGTGGTGAAGGACATTCCCATCATTATGAATGCAATGATCCCTGAAGTATTAGAATATTGGAGAATGTCTACTCTGATAGACCAATGTGGACAGTCAGTAACTTATTAGTATGAAAAACTGCGTAACCAACAAAATATTTTTGCTGCCTTTATAACATCATTCTCTTATTATTTTCCCCCTCCCCTACTTTCTCAATCCTTAAAGCTCATTCTGTCAGGGTCAAAACCAGATACTTGGAGTTTTAAGAGGCTTCACAAATGTTCAAGTGCTTGGGAGAAGCTGGGACAAGGATGATTAATTTTGGAGAGCTGGTCCCAGTCTATCTAACAGGGCCTTCCTGGTACATATACTACCTGAATTTTTTTCATTTTAAGACTTAATTCTGGCTAATATTGCTTATTTGAATTACAGAACACTTCTCGTTGCTAAAGGAGATTTACTGGGAGGATATCTAACATTCATAACCATGGGAAACAGGGAGGAGATATATAAAGGGAGGTGGGTGAGTACCCAAGGTCAGCTGTTCTCCCCTGGAAGAATGTAAGTGCCTTGAGGACAGAAATGTTTTCATTTTTCTCATTGTATTCCCAATGATTATCTCTTTTTCTGGTGTAAAGCTGGTAATTAATATATGCTTCCTGTTGAATTGAACCTCTTTCCAGATTTTGCTTAGCTGTGCTTCTGTGCCCACCAAAAGGAAAACTTTCTTCATCTCCCAGGCCCTGAGATTCCTACTAGAAGTTCTATATCTGAACTACCTTATGGGTCAAATGTAGATTAATTAATGGAGCATTTATTAAGCACCTACTTTGTGACAGAAGAAAAATGGAAAATAATAGCAAAAGTCCTTTTAACAAACTATTTTCTTTATCAAGAACAGTGAAACCACTGTACTTGGACCCAAGTACCAGATGCACCTGTGGAGATTGAAGTGATATTAAAAAGAAGACAAAAGGAATAGTCCGATCAGGTCAAGGCTACCCAGAGCTGATCCTTGCTGGAGGTGATGCACTTGGGGCTGACATCAAGAGACCAACTTGAAAGGTATCTGCAGGAGGTAGGGGAAGATACCAAAGACTGGGAAAAGCAAAACAGAACCAAGCCTCAGACGTTATGAGGGCTTTAAAAAGGTGACCAAGGGAACATCAGTAATGACTGAACTCTATGCCTATGCCCATTTATGCAAAACATTTATGAATCATCAAGGCATTGAGTAAGGGGATCCTCAATGATGATATGAATGGGGAAAAAAAAACCCCAGTGTTTCCCGATTTTCAGCATCTTTGTCATTTCATAAGTGACTGAATAAGTCTATAAGAATAGACTCTACCCTCAAGGAGCTTACAATCTAAAAGTGACATTAGATCTCCTGAACAAACAGCTGTCATTAGATAACATGAAAACAAAGATATACAAAACAAGCTATATATAAGATAAACAAGAGATAATTATCAGAGGGCAAGCACTGGGATTAAGAAGGGCTGGGAAAGGCTTCCTATAGAAAGCCGGACTTTAGATGGGACTGAAAGGAAGGGGTGTGTGTATGTGTGTATGTGGGGGTCAGCAGTTGGAATGGAACAGGAAGAGCATTTCAAGCCTGGTGGACAGCCAGAGAAAATGCCCAGAGCTGAGAGATGGAGTATCTTTTTTTTTTTTTAATTAAACAAATGTTTTATTAACTTCTGGTTTACATCATTCATTTCCGCCAGATTTTGAGTTACAATTTTTCCCCCATTTTCCCCCTATCCACCATCCCGGAATAACAGTCCCACAAGATATCCCTTCCTCCAATCTGCTCTCTCCCATATCTTCTCCCATACACCCTTCGACTTTTCCATTAGAGCATGGTGAGTCTCTGTGCCCCAGTGCCTGCACATCTTATCTCCCAATTACATGCAAAAGAGTATTGGTAATAGTATTTATATATATTGGAAACATTTAATTTTAACACCTCAAATTTCAGATCCATTCCCTTCCTCCCTTGCCACCCATTCCCTCTGGGAAGATAAGTAATTCAGTATGTGTCATACATGTCTAGCTATGCAAAATATTACCATAGTAGATATATTGTACAAGGCTGCTTATAATTCCCTCCCACCCATCCCACCCCCCACCTGGTCCATTCCCTACTTGATCCTGCCCCTCTTCTATAGTGGGTACTTCCAACATCCCCTCCCCCCAAGGATGGTTTCCCATCCATCATCCCTCCTCTCATCCCCCTTCTCCCTATTCTGCTGCAGGTTGAGGTATCCCATTTAGTATGTATGTCATTCTCTCCCTGAACCAAATTCAATGAGAATGTGGTTCTGCCTTTTTGCCTTCCTATTCTTCCCCTCCCTTGCAACCGCTTCCACTTGCTTCTTCTACATGAGATAGTTTACCCTACCCTGTCTCTCCCCATCTCCTCTTGCCACTTCCTTCTCTTATCTCATAATTTCACCCCTTGAGTATCCTCCCTTCCCAACAAATTCAACCTATGCCCTCTACCCATATATAACTGTAACCATATACGCACACATTCACATATGTATCCATATGACCATACACCCTTCTTCCATTATTTTCATACTGAGAGAGGTTTCATCAGTCACAATTATTGTTTTTCCATGTAGGAATGTAAATAGTTCAACTTTGCTAAGTTCCTTTTGATTTCTTTTCCCTGATTACCTTCTCAGGCATCTCTTGCTTCTTGTGTCTGAATGTCAAATTTTCTATTCAGCTCTGGTTTCTTTCCTCAAGAATTCTTGAAAGTCCTCTATTCTACTGAATGACCATATTTTCCCCTGAAACATGATACTCAGTTTTGCTGGGTAGGTGACCTTTGGGTTCATTCCCAGCTCTTTTGCCCTCTGGAATAACGTATTCCATGCCCTTCAGTCCCTCAGGGTAGAAGCTGCCAGGTCCTGGGCTATTCTGATTGTGTTTCCACAATATTGAAATTGTTTCTTCCTGGCTGCTTGTAGTATTTTCTCCTTGATCTGGGGATTCTGGAACCTGGCTATAATATTCCTGGGAGTTTTCTTTTTGGGATCTTTTTCAGGAGGTGATCAGTGGATTCTTTCAACCTCTATTTTACCTCTGAATCTAAAACATCAGGGCAATTTTCCTTGAGAATTTCTTGAAGGGTGGTTTCTAGGTTCTTTTTTTTATCATGGCTTTCGGGTAGTCCAATAATTTTTAAATTGTCTCTCCTGGATCTATTTTACAGGTCAGTGTTTTTTCCCAAGAGGTAATTCACATTGCCTGCTAATCTTTCATTTGTTTGGATCTGCTAAACAGCATCTTGATTTCTCATAAAGTCATTAGCTTCCATTTGCTCCAGTCTAACTCTGAAGGAATGAATCTCCTCAGTGAACTTTTGAGATTCTTTTTCCATCTGGCAAATTTGACTTTTTAAGGCATTCTTCTCCTCATTGCCCTTTTGGGCCTCCTTTGCCATTTGAGTTAGTCTATTTTTTAAGGTGTTGTTTTCTTTAGTCAGGCTGTTGACCCTCATTTCATACTTTTCCTGCATCCTTCTCATTTCTCTATCCAATTTTTCCTCCACTTCTCTTATTTGATTTTTAAAGTCCTTCTTAAGGTCCTCTATGGCCTGCAACCTGCTCATGTTTTCCCCTGGGGCTTTTGGAGCAGGACTTCTGACCTCACAGTCCTCTTCCCCTATGCTTCGACCTTCTTTGCCCCCAAAGTAGGAGTCTAGGGTTGCATTTTTCTGTTTAATTTGTTTCCTTTGTCTTGGCATGTTGCCACTTAATTACTTGACTTTTGGGCTTGTTGCCACACTATGGCTTTAAGGCCAGATAGAGGAATTTTCGTCCCAAACATGTGGGGGGCAACTTCCGTTTCTGGCAAGCTGGAAACCCACCCACGACTTCCCCTCCAGATCACAATCCAGATCCAGGGAGGTTAAAGCAAGAGTGATTACCCCCCAAGACTGATTGCTGGATCTCCCTACAATTAATTGCAGGCCAGGAGCTGGAGCTGCCTCTGAAAACTACAAAATGGCATGTCTCCTCAGCGGCTTCTGGCCCCCAGGGGAGGAAGCTGACGTATTCCCCAAATACAGGTCCCAAAGTCCATAGGGCACTAATCTCTCACTTTGTCCTAGGTATATCTGAGTTGATGATTCTGGAGTCACCACAGCAGCTGGTGATCTGGGGTCCCTCCAGCCGGCTGCTGGCCCGGCTGCCCTGGGGTCAAAACTTCAGCTCACGTGGACCTGGGCTCATGGGCACTGTGTTGCTGGCTCCCAGAGTGCTGCGCTGGTCCTTCCTGCAGGGCTGCTGGGCTGTCCTCAGCGGGAGGTTAGCTTCTCTGTGTCGTTCTGTGGGTGCTGGGGCTCCAGAAGTTGTTCAGAGTCCCCTTTTACATAGTTTGGAGGAAACCTGAGAGATGGAGTATCTTGATAAATGCCAGGCAGGATAAAAAACAGGGAGATGTATGCTCACCCAAAGGATTAACTACTATCATGGAGCAGATCATCCAGCATGGAGCTCAGATCAAAAAGGGATTCCCTATAGATGGTGAGGGCCTTTGGAAGTTCCTCTTTGAAGATGACATTGAGCTAATTGCCTTAGGACCAGAACATCCTGGAAGAGATTGATCTGCCATCAGTCAAAGGAATTTGGTTGTCCAACCACCCAGAAAAGACCAAGTAGATGAAGAAGGTCCATTAGCCATGTTATAGCAGGCATTTGAATGGACACCCTATTGGGCTTATCCAATAAGGAGTAGTGAAGGCCAAAGAATTGGGCCCTGAATTGGACAGGAGGAAAACAGGCTGGATTGTTTTCAGGAAATTGCAAAGCTCTTTACGTGACCTCACACTTGCCATGAAAACAAGTGCCCATTTTCCTGGTGTTACTCTTTGTCAGTCAGATATGCAATACCATTGTCTCTGAAGTGCTATGCAAAGGGCAATGGAGATGCATGTGGGAAACAGGCTTTGAAATGAAGTGAGTTAAGAACAGTGAAGAAAGGTAGTATAAGATGCCATTAAGAAACAATGACTGGAAGAGGAAGTGGTCAGGGAGGAGGAGTGCTGGTCAAGTGACTGGGTGATGGAGGGGACAGAGATGGATAGCCACAGGGTTTCCTAGTGCAAGGAGAAAGTGATGGTCTCTCATTGAATGACATCTCTTTTCCTACAATTGAACCTCTAAGTGGAAATGGACAAGAGTTGCATGGGATGGACAGGTATGGGTGGATGATGCTCTGAACCACTTTGGAAGCAGCCCCTGAATGGACCGGATCACAGATCCAATTGAATAATTTTGTGCAGTCACTGTGCCAGGCACTGGGGATTCAAAGATAAAAATTACATCATTCTTGACTTCAAAGAGCTTTCATTATATCAAATGAAACACAAATTCATCTAAATGTACACAAAATATGTTTAAAATAATATCAAGCTATTTGGAGTGCATGGGGAGTGGTGGTACATGATCAATTGATAAAGCTAAGAAATACATTGTGGGATATCCTGAGCATCTAGGCATCTTTTATAACAATATTTCTTTAGGAGACACATGCTGAGTTTCAAAAAAACTGACTTATGAAAGAAATTTTGGAATATACCTTTAAAAAAATAAGGACTCCTTGCTTAGTATCCTTGAGATTTAGAATTCAGTCCTACTCAAGTGTAAGAAAAGGAAGGGGTTAAGGGACGCATGAACTATTTCCTGTTCCCATCTTTTCTCTCTCCATTGGCCTGAGCGCTGAAATCTAAGAGTGACTTGGGGCCTCTGTTCTGCCTTTCCCTTTATGGAGCATGGGCAACAGAGCAGCTGTGAAAACAATGGCCAAGAGGAGGAAATCTGTTATTAGCACAGTGAACCGGGGGATCTGGGAGCCCACCAGGCCCCATTTTCCATGTTTCTGCTCAGGCGGCATGGAATTGGAGGATCACACGGTGAGCTGGAGCTTTGGCAGGTCTGCTCCCAAGCTGGGGCTGTTGGCACCCGGTGACTCCCATCATCCCTGCTGCTCCAGCCCTTGGCAGTCTCTCCTCCAACGGTTTTTTCTTTTTTTCTCTTGATGTCACCAGGCCTGTTGCATAAACATATTGTGTTGCTAGGCAGCCCCAGGAACAGCAGCCAATCATCTCCTTTCATCTTGGATTAGAGGAAATTAGGGCTGTGCAAATTGACCAGAAGTTCACCTACAGCTGGTGTTATCGGTTGAGTAGGCCCTCCTACCCAGCCACATGCTCCCCAACCAGAATTGTCCAATATTTATCTGGGGTGCTGGGTTTTCCAGCTATGGAAATCTCGCATGCTTGGGAGATTTGTTCCCTTGTTTTGTCCCATATTCTTGGGGCCTAAAATACAAATATTTTAAGGCAATCACACTCTTTCATAGATTCATCAATGGACTATGTAGAAATAAAGAAATGCTTGTTAATTTTTCTATTCTTGTCTGGCTCGATAGCTTGTATTGCTGCAGAGCAATGGATTTGGAAGTGACCGACTCTGGATTCACTTCTAGTTACTGCCTGTAAATAGGTGCATGAGACAGTTCACCTCCCTGAGTCTCAGTTTCTTTACCTGAAAAATGAAGATCATAGCACCTGACTCATGGACCGAATGAGAGCACGTATGTAAAGTGTGAACAGTTAAGTTTGCAATGAGAGTTAATGAGGTATAGGGAAATGAGGGCTGATCTTGGTGTAGGATCTGAGTTCAAATTTTGCCTTTTCCATTTCTTGTGTCAACTTGGGCAAATAATTTCATTTCCCTAGGTCTAAATTTTCTGTTATTAACTGAAGAGGTTGGTCTCAATAGCTAAGGTTCCTTTGAGGCAATTTTATAACTATGAGCCCAAGTGTTATTGAAATGCAAGCCACAATGACCATCATCCCTTTTTCATCTACCAACATTGAGTGGAGGCAAGTGGACTGGATTTGGAGTCAAAGGATATATGCTGCTTATCATGTATGTGACCCTGAGTCAGTGGTTCAGGCTCCATTGACTTCACTTCTTCACCTCTTGAATGATGGGTTAGGGGGAGATGGTCCCTTTTCCAGTCTTAGGTCTATGATCTTATGGTCCCTCTAGCCAGAATCATCTACTAGGAAGGAAGGAAGATGGTAAGTGCCTACCACATTGCAGCCATTTCATTGGATCCTGCCAACCACCCTGGGAAACGTAAAATACCTCCATATTACAGTCCAAGAAACTGAAGCAAGCTGATGTTAAACAATTTGCCCAGGGTCATGGTTTAGTGAGTTTCAGTGGGCAGATTTGAATGCAGGTCACAGAGGAGCTTCCCAGACAACTAATCAGTGCCTCAAAAACAATTTATACAGGCATACCTCGTTTTATTCTGCTTTGAAGATAATATGTTTTTTTATAAATTGAAGGCTGGTAGTGATCCAGAATTGAGTAAGTCTGTTGGCTGCCATTTTCTGCATATACTCACATTGTGTCTCTATGTCACATTTTGGTAATTCTCTCAATGTCTCAAACTCTTTCATTATATCTGTTATGGTGATCTATGGTCAACATCTTTGATTTTACTATTGGGATTGTTTTGGGGTACCATGAACCAGGCTCATATAAGATGGTGAACTTAATCAATAGATATTGTGCATGTTCTCTCCCTTTTTGTTGACCTCCCCATCCCCCAAGGAACAATACTGAAATTAGACTAATTAATAACCTGGCCCCTAAATTTTCAAGTTAAAGGAAGAATCGATCAATGCATCAAACTTCATTGTAATCTTATTTAAGAAATTGCCACAGCCACCCCAACCTTCAGCAACAACCACCCTGATCAGTCAGCAGCCATCGACATCAAGGCAAGACTCACCATCAGAAAAAAGAGTATGACTCACTAAAGACTCAGAAGATGGTTGGCATTTTTTAGCAACAGAGCATTTTTTCTTTTTTTTTCCTAAATGCTTTATTAACTTCTAAGTTACACATTTCCCCCTTTTTTCCAATACCCACTGCCCCAAAATAGCAGTCCTACAAGATATCCCTTCCTCCAATTTGCTCTCTCCCATATCTTCTCCTAAACCCCGTTCAACTTTTTCCAGTAGGGCATAGTGGATTTCTATGCCCCACTGCCTGTATATGTTATTTCACAATTACATGTAAAATATTATTAATAATGGTATATATTAATATATTTAATTAATTAATATAATTAATATATTAATAATGGTATATATATATATATATATATATATATATATATACCAATAATGGTATATATATATATGTATGTATGTATGTATATTTTTAAATATTTGATTTTAAAACTTTGAATTCCAGATTCATTCTCTTCCTCCCTTGTCACGCACCCTTACTGGGAAGATAAGCAATTCAGTATAGGTTGTACATGTGTAGCTATGCAAAACATTACCATAGTAGATATATTGTGAAAAACTGACTATGTTCCCCTTCCTCCTATCCCACCTCCCACTTGTTCTATTCTCTACTTTGATCCTGTCCCTTTTCAAAGGTGGGTGCTTTCAACTTCCCTCCCCACCAGGCTGCCCTCACTTCCATCATTCCCCCTCTCATCCCCTTCCCCCAAACACTCTTATAGGGTGAGATACCCTAGCTAGTGTGTATGTATTCAATGAGAATAAGGTTTTGACTTTTTGCCTTCCTGTCTTTCCCTTCCATTGTAACCATTTCCCTTGCCTCTTCTATATGAGATAGTTTACCCCATTCTGTCTCTCCCCATCTCCTCTCATTATGTTCCTCTCTCACCTCTTAATTTCACCTAAGTATCATCCTTTCCTATTAAATTGGTCCTGTGCCCTCTATCTATGTATACTTGTAAATATATATACACACATTCACATATGTATTCATATGCTCATATACCCTTCTATATAGACATATATGTATGTATACATATATATATATATATATATACATACATACATACACAAACATTTATATTCCCTTCAACTATTCTCATACTGAGAAAAGTTTCATAAGTTACAATAATTGTTTTTCCATGTAAGAATGTAAATCAACTTTGATAAGTTCCTTATGATTTCTTTTTCCTGTTTACCTTCTCATGCTTCTCTTGCTTCTTTTATCTGAATGTCACATTTTCTATTCAACTCTGGTTTTTTCTTCAAGAATACTAGAAAGTCCTCTAATCCACTGAATGACCATATTTTCCCCTGAAATATGATACTCAGTTTTGCTGGGTAGGTGATTCTTGGTTTTAATCACAGCTCCTTTGACCTCCTGAATATCATATTCCAAGCCATTAGATCCCTCAGGGCAGAACCTGCCAGATCCTGTATTATCCTGATTGTGTTTCCACAATATTCAAATTGTTTCTTCCTGGCTGCTTGTAATATTCTCTCCTTGATCTGGCAATTTCAGAACCTGGCTATACTATTCCTAGGAGTTTTCTTTTTGGGATCTATTGGTGGATTATTTCAACCTCTATTTTGCCCCCTGGTTCTAAAACATCAGGGCAATTTCCCTTGAGAATATCTTGAAAGATGATTTCTAGGTTCTTTCTTTGATCATGTCTGTCAGGTAGTCCAATAGTTTTAAAATTATCTCTCCTGGGTCTATTTTTCAGGTCAGTGATTTTACCCATGAGATATTTCACATTGCCTTCTATTCTTTCATTTGTTTTCATCTGCTTAACAGCATCTTGATTTCTCAAAAAGTTACTAGCTTCCATTTGCTCCAATCTAATTCTGAAGGACAGATTCTCCTCAGTGAGCTTTTGTGATCCTTTTTCCATCTGTCAAATTCAACTTTTTAAGGCATTCTTCTCCTCATTGCCTTCTTGAGCCTCTTTTGCCATTTGAATTAGTCTATTTTTAAGGTGTTATTTTCCTCAGTCAGGCTGTTGACTCTCCTTTCATAATTTTCTTGCATCATTTTCATTTCTCTTCCCAAATTTTCCTCCACTTCTCTTATTTGCTTCTTAAGGTCCTCTTTGACCTGTAAACAGCTCCTATTTTTCTTTGAAGCGTTTGGTGCAGGAGTTCTGATTTCACTGTCTTCCTCCTGTTCCATGCTTTCATCTTTTCTGTCTCCAAAATAAGAGTCTAATGTTGGAATCTTCTTTTTGCTTTGCTTCCTTTGACTGCTCATGTTGCCACTCAATCACTTGACCCCTGGGCTTTCTGCCACAGTAGGACTTTGCTACTGGACAGGGGAGCTTCCATCTCAAATGCTGGGGTTTTCTCAGCTACCATAGGTACCCTTTCTGAAGCCTCCACATGCTCTATTAAGCTGGTCTTGCATCCCAGGACCTTCACCCTAGAAAACAATCCAGATCCAAGCAGGTTAAAGCAAGAGCAAATACCCCTCAGACTGGTTGCTTGGTCCTCCTACAGGCTGCAGGCCAGGAGTTGAAGCTGCCACATGCAGGTGGCTACACAGCCATGGCTCCTCTGCAGCTTCTCACCCTGGGGCAAAAGCCAACGCACTCCCAACTACTGAATCCCAAATCCACACTGCACTGACCTCTCACTTTGTCCTTAGCATCTATGTGTTGACAATTCTGGAAACCTCCACAGCTGCTGGTGATCTGGAGTCCCTCCAGCTGGATGCTGGTCAGGCCCGCCCTGGGGCTAAAACCTCCAGCTCCCATGGGGCTGGGCTCTGCTCCCAGATCACTGGGCTGGCCTGCCAGGCTGTCCTCAGTGGGAGATTAACTTCTCTGTGTCATTTTGTGGGTTCCCCTTTTACATGAATTCGGGGAGGTGGAAGCCTGAGTCCCGCAGAAGTCCTGTTTCTACTCTGACATCTTGACTCCGCCCCACAATAGAGCCTTTTTAATTCAGATATGTACAATTTTTAAAGACATAATACTATTGCACACTTGATAGACTGCAGTTTAGTGTAAACATAACTTTTATATACACTAGGAAACCAAAACATTTGTGTGACTCATTTTATTGTGCTATTCACTTTATTATTGTGGTCTGGACCAGAACCCTCCAAATCTTCAAGGTATGCCTGTATATGGTTGACTTTCTTTGGGGCTGCTGTTGCTGTTGTTTTTTTTTTTTCCTTTGGGGAATACTATTCTTCCTTTCTAAATAATTCTGGTTCACCCCCTAAGGCTCAGCCTGGCTTCCTCAAAAAGTGATCCTTGTTCACCTTAACCCATTAATAATCTCTTCATTCTTCCTCCCTCCCCCCTCCCCCCGCCGGGCTCCTAAAGTACTTACTTCCTGTCTCATTCACTGGAACTTCACTGGTGATAAAGGTTGGGCTATACTACATTTTCAACTGAACAATTATATTGTTTTGAAGAATCTCTTTCATTTTGGTACTTGAGCAATCTGTGATTTCTTAATTGAGATAATAGCCTCTGCTAATATAGATCCCAATCCTCAAAACCACTTTCTAGACCCTTTCTAGGGGGAATGTGGGGATTACTTTTCAATATTTTAATGAACTAATCCCCTAATCATCTGATGGCCCAATTCTAGAAAGTCTTGAACCCCTATTTTAAATATGTTTTTATTTATCTTGGTAAATATTTCCCAATTACATCAAGATGTTTTCAATATTTTTTTAAATTGAGTTCAAAATTCTCTCTATTTCTCCCTCATCCCTTGATCAGACAAGCCAATTATAATATTTATTATACATGTGAAATCATGGAAAACATACTTCCATATTGACCATTTGGCAAAACACACACACACACACACACACACACACACACACACACACAGACAGACACCCTCGAAAAATAAAGAAAGTGAAAAAAATATGCTTCAACCTGCACTCAGAGTTTATAAATTCTTTCTCTGGAAGTAGATAGCATGTTTCATCTTGAGTCTACCAGAATTATCTTGGATCATTATATCTATCAGAGTAGCTAAGTCTTCCACAGCTGATCATTGTTAACAATATTGCTTTTACTGTGTACAATGTTCTCCTGGTTCTGCTCATTTCACTTTGCATCAGTTCATGTAAGTCCTCCCAGGTTTTTCTGAAACCATCCTGCTCGACATTTCTTATAGTATTCTTATAGTCATTTCCATAGTATTCCATCACAATCATATACTACAACTTGTTTAGCCATTCCCCAAATGATTGGCATTCACTCAATTTCTAATTCTTAGCTATTAGAAAGAAAGCTGCTATAAATATTTTTGTAAAATAGTTCATCCCTACCCTTTTTTTGGATCTCTTTGGGATGCAGACCTAGCAGTGATATTGCTGGGTCAAAGGGTATGAACAATTTTATAGTCCTTTGGGCTTTCTCCTTTTATGTAATGAGAATTATGTAACTATTTGTTGATCGATTGCTTGAAGGTGAACTGGGCTGAATAAAGCTGGAGGGATGCCCATTTGTCAAAGAGAGTTATAAATTATAAGACGTGA
Organism: Gymnobelideus leadbeateri; assembly: GCA_011680675.1. NCBI lineage: Eukaryota > Metazoa > Chordata > Mammalia > Diprotodontia > Petauridae > Gymnobelideus > Gymnobelideus leadbeateri. Next base: position 25,730 of record WOXC01008822.1, read on the forward strand.
ACACAGCCCACCATTACCTTATGTCTGCTGATGTGAAATTCCATTCATTTATCAACAGTGTCAAGGTCCAACAACTTCTGACTGCCATAGCCTCATAACTTCTGACATAAGCACACCTGAGAGAATTTTAACTAGTGCAATGAATAGAGCACTGGACTTGGAGTCAGGCAGATGAAGATTCACATCTTATTTTCATGTGTCCTGGCACTGTGACCCTGAACAAGTCACTTAATCTGGTCAGCCTCAGTTTTCTCACTTGTAAAATAGAGATAACAGCAACTTCCCCCAAGGGTTATTGTGAGAATCAGATGAGATAATATATGTAAAGCAGATTGCAAACCTTACACAAATGGTAGCTTTGATTATCGAGAGAGTTTTGTTAAGGGCTTGGCTGTAGCTGAAGTCTTGTGTCTTTGTAGTGGAAACACTTGACCTCAGACATCAGGCACCTCAAAGCATGAGTCTTTCCCAGGGAAGATTTAACAACAGCAAGGATTCATTAAATTCTGATTATGTAAAATGCACTGTGTTGGATATGGGGGATAAAAAGGAAAAACTAAATAATCTCATCTTTCAAGCACTTTATATTATCCTTAAGCAGGGAGAGGGGGACAGGAAAAGATTGGAATGAATATATTTACTACCATAAATAGATAGGAAATATATATAGTGTGTCCCCAAAGTCTTAGGGCAGTTTTCTATTATTGAAAGCTTAAAACTGCACTGAGACCTTTTGGACACTCTTTAAGTTAAATAAGAAATGACTATAGAGTAAATAGAGAGGGAGAAGAGAAGTAATAAATTTGAGCAGCCTCCTGTATAAGCTGGTACAAGAGCTAAGCTTCACAAGGAGATAGGGATTCTTAGGAGGGGTAAAGATTAAGAGGGAGGTCATTCCATGCAAAGGAGGTGACTGTTACACAGTCTTGGAGGTAGGAGATGGGATGTCATGAATGGGAAACTGAATGTTGGACAATTTGGCTGGAATGTGGCAAATGCAAGAGGGAGTAAATGGAAAAATACATAAAAATGGATATTGGGGTCAGATTGTGAGAGACTTTAAATGCCAGATAAAGAAGTTTGTATTTTCTCCTGGAGGCACTAGAAAGACATCAAAGGTCCTTGTGCATGGGAGAAACATAGGCATACCTACATTTTAGAAAGATGATTTCACTAGCTGTGTAGAGGATCTAACCTCTGTTGTTCACTGCCTCAGGAGCTATGTTCAATTCTAACATCTACACCTGTGACCTGGTGCAAATCATTTAACCCCCTCCCCCTGGCTTCTATTTCATCACCTGTAAGGTGAAGGGATTGAGGGGGTGGAGTCAAGATGGTGGAGTAGAAACAGGACTTCCACATGGCTCCAGCTTCCACCTTTCAAAGTTCATGTTAAAGTGGACTCTGAACAAACATTGGAACAACTGAAGCCACAAAATAACACAAAGAAGCTAAACTCCCACTGAGGACAGCCTGGTAGCCCAGCAGGGAGCAGCCAGCACAGTGCTCTGGGAGCCAACCCCATCATGGCTGAATCCGAGGTTTTAGCTCCAGGGTGGGCCTGACTAGCAGCTGGCTGGAGGGACTTCAGAAAACCAGAAGCTGTGGCCATTTCCAGAATTACCAACACATAGATGCCAAGGACAAAGTGAGAGGTCAATATAGTATGGACTTTGGGACCAGCAATTGGGAGAGTACCAGCTTTTGCCCCCAGGGTGAGAAGCCACTGAGACACTTGCGAGCAGCTGGTGGCATGTTGCAGCTTCAGCTCCTGGCCTGCAGACTGTAGGGGGACCAAGCAACCAGTCTGAGGGGTAATCACTCTTGCTTTAACCTGCTTGGATCTGGATTGGATTCTGGGATGGAGGTCCTGGGGTATGTGACTGGCTTGCCAGAGCATGTGGAGGCTTCAGAGAGGGCACCCAATTAATACCTATGGCAGCTGAGAAAATCTCAGCATTTGGGATGGAAGCTCCCCTATCTGGTGACAGAGTCCTACTGTGGCAAAAAGCCCCAAAGTCTAGTAATTGACTGGCAACATGCCCAGGCAAAGGAAGCAAAACAAACAGTGAAATTCAACATTAGACTTCTTTTTTGGGGGCAAAAATGATCAAAGCATGGAACAGGAGGAATACATTGAAGTCAGAACTGCTGCACCAAAAGCTTCAAATGAAAATATGAGCTGGGTACAGGCCATAGAGGACCTTAAGAAGCAGCCTGACTGAGGAAAATAACAGCTTAAAAAATAAACTAACTCAAGTGGCAAAAGAGGCTCAAAAAAGGCAATGAGGAGAAGAATGCCTTAAAAAGTCGAATTTGCCAGATGGAAAAAGAATCTCAAAAGCTCACTGAGGAGAATCTGTCCTTCGGATTTAGAATGGAGCAAATGGAAGCTAGTGACTTTTTGAAAGCCATGATAAAAAAAAAAGAACCTAGAAATCATCCTCCAAGAAATTCTCAAGGAAAATTGCCCTGATGTTTTAGAAGCAGAGGGCAAAATAGAGATTGAAATAATCCACAGATCACCTCCTGAAAAAGATCCCAAAAAGAAAACTCCTAGGAATAGTATGGTCAGGTTCCAAAATTGCCAGATCAAGGAGAGAATATTACAAGCAGCCAGGAAAAAACAATTTGAATATTGTGGAAACACAATCAGGATAACACAGGATCTGGCAGGTTCTGCCCTGAGGGATCTAATGGCTTGGAATATGATATTCAGGAGGTCAAAGGAGCTGTGATTAAAACCAAGAATCACCTACCCAGCAAAACCGAGTATCATATTTCAGGGGAAAATATGGTCATTCAGTGGATTAGAGGACTTTCTAGTATTCTTTTTTTTTTTTTTTAAGCAATTGGGGTTTAGTAACCTGCTCAAGGTTACACGGCTAGTCATTATTTATGTGTGGGTGCTCATTTTCTGAGGCTGGTTTCGATCCTGGGTCATCCCAACTCCGAGGCCGGTGCTCTTACTCACTGCGCCACCTAGCCGCCCTGACTTTCTAGTATTCTTGAAGAAAAAAACAGAGTTGAATAGAAAATTTGACATTCAGATAAAAGAAGCAAGAGAACCATGAGAAGGTAAACAGGGAAAAGAAATCATAAGGAGCTTATCAAAGTTGAACTATTTCCATTCTTACATGGACAAACGATAATTGTAACTGATGATGAAACTTTTCTCAGTATGAAAATCGTTGAAGGGAATAGAAGTATATATAGTCTTTATCACAAGGTATATAGGCGTATGACTACATATGTGAATGTATATATATATATATATACATACATATATATATGTTTACAGGTATACATAGATAAAGGGCACAGGACAAATTGAATAGGAAGGGATGATACTTAAAAGGTGAAATTAAGAGGTGAGAGAGGAATATAATGAGAGGAGATGTAGAGAGACAGAATGGAGCAAACTATCTCATATAGAAGAAGCAAGGAAAAATGGGTACAATGGAGGGGAAGAACAGGAAGGCATAAGGGAATGTGTCAACCTTATAATCGTTGAATTTGTCTCAGGGAGGGAATGACATACACACAAAATAGGGTATCTCCCCTACAGGAGAGTAGGGGGGTAGAGGATGAGAAGGGGGATCATGGAAGGTGGGGCAGGCTGGGGGAGAGGGAAGTTGGAAGCACACACTTTTGAAAAGGGACAGGACCAAAGTAGAGGATAGAACAAGTGGGAAGTGGGATAGGAGGAGGGAAATATAATCAGTCTTCTACAATGTATCTGCTATGGTAATGTTTTGCATTAGCTACACACGTACACCATATATTGAATTGCTTATCTTCCCAGTAAGAGTGGGTGACAAGGTAGGAAGGGAATGAATTTGGAATTCAAAGTTTTAAAACCAAATGTTTAAATACATATATATATATATACACATACATATGTATATATATATATATATGTATACTATTATCGATACTATTTTACATGTAATTGGGAAATAAGATGAGAGGATATTCTGGGGGATTGCTATTTTGGGGAGGTGGGTAGGGGAAAAACAGGGAGAAAATTTATAACACAAAACCTGGCAGAAATGAAGTAAACCAGAAGTTAATAAAGCATTTGAAAAAAAAGATGAATGGATTGAACTAAATGATCTCTGAGGTCCCTTCCATTTTCAAATCTATTATCTTCTCAGAACAGAGAGGCTATAACCAAAGCGTTATAGAAGTGGAGGAGAGAGGTGATTAAAATCAGGGTGAGATTGGTGGCTGAGTGAATGGAGAGAAGAGGGAAGATGCAAAAGATGTTGCGTAGGGGACAGCTAGGTGGTTCAATGAATAGAGCACCGATCCTAGAGTCAGGAGAACCTGAGTTCAAATTCGACCTCAGACACCTGACACTTAACTAGCTGTGTGCAGTCACTTAACCCTAATTGCCTTGCTTTCTCCACCTCTAAAAAAAGATGAACTGACAAAATGATAGCTAGTTGGTTTTTAGGGATGAGGGAGAAGAAAGAGCTGAGAATGACTCAGAGGATGCAGGCTTCAGTGACTAGAAAGATGGCAGTGCCCTCAATAGAAACAGGGGGACTAGGACTGGCACTTGAGTTAGTTGGGAAATTTACTGAGTTCTGTTTTGGACATTTGCATTTGAGATGGGGCTTCCAAGTGTGGATGTTAATTGGGAACATCTATTTTACACCTTTGATTAATTGATTGATTCTCTAGCTCAATCAAGAAGGTATTCTCACCTTATACAGTTTGAGAAGAGAGAGCATGTGGTTAGTTACATTCATTGGAATTGGGGACATGTAAGAGTTCTCTCTTGTATGCCTCTGATTTATCCCTAGACTTTATCACAGTGCCTGGCACAGTGATTGCTGAATAAATACTTAGTCATTGCTAAGTTGTCCATCAGCGAAGCGAACACCCATTAAGTAAGTACCTATTATGTTTCAGACTTTCTGCTAGGTCCTAGCTTATAGTCTTTTAAGGAGGATATATATATATATATATATATGTATATATGTATATATATATGTATATATGTATATACACATATATATGTATATACACATATATATGTATATACACATATATACATATATATGTGCAAATGCATGGTAAATACAGGTTAAATCATTCTGTTCCATGGATAGATTATTTGAATAAAAATTTTTGCTACTTAATCTTTGCATTATTGTTTAAGAAAGAGTTCAACATGTATGTCATTCTCTTTTTAAAAATTTGATGACTTGTTGATGTTTAAAAAAACAAAACGTGTATTTCTCCTAATTAAGTCTTCATCTTAATTTGATCTCTTTCAAGAGATCACAGTTATAGAAAGAAGTCAAGTTATTTGCCCATAGCCTTCAAGAGAGTCCATGTGGCTGCACTCTGGGCAGGCACCAGGGACCTGCCCCTTGTTGTCTCTAACCATTTGATCACGTTCCTTTCTTTTTCTGATACTGGTCTCCATCCCTTTGCCTGCTTTACCACCTCAGTGGGAGCTCGGAGGTTGGCCCTCTTCCATCTTCTGCTGAATTTAACTTAACACCTGCTTAGGAAAGACTTAGCATCTCTCAGTCCTTTCTCTCTCTCACCAAGAGAATGTATTCTGCCAACAATTGGAAATCGAGGGCATGCCCATCAATTGGGGAATGGCTAAACAAGTTGTGGTATATGAATGTAATAGAATACTATTGTGCTATAAGAAATGAACAGGCAGACTTCCGAGAAATCTTGAAAGACTTATATGAACTGATGCTGAGTGAGGGGAGCAGAACCAGGAGTGCATTGTACACAATAACAGTCACAGTGTGCAAGGACTGATTTTGATAGACTTAGATATTTTCAGCAAAGTAGCTAAAACAATTCCAAAGGATCCGTGATGGAAAATGCCAGTCACATCCAGAGAAAGAACTATGGAGTTGGAATGCAGAATGAAGCAGACTCTTTTTTGTTTTTGTTTTTTTTCTCTTTCTCATGGATTTTCCCACTTGTTATAATTCTTCTTTGCAACATGATTGATGTGAAAATGTGTTTAACAGGAATGTTTATGTAGAGCCCACATCAGATTGCAAGCCATTTTGGGGAGGGAGGGGGAGAAAATTTAAAACTTATGGAAGTGAATGTTGTAAACTAAAAATAGATACTTTAATTAAAAAAATATCCTGGTCTTTGGTGCCTTTGCAAATCGAGGTAGATGATTCCTAGGAGTTGTTCTGCAGTGTTCCGAATTCCTTCCATAGTCATTGTTCACTCATTAGCCAATGGCCCCTGAAGCATGGGACATGGTTCACCTTTTTTGGATTTTGTCATTTTACTTGTTTATGGTTTTGCTTCCTTGGAAGTGCTTATTTCAAGACCAGTTTCAGGTTTTTGTGGGCCCGGGGTTTCTGCCTTTCTATTATCTTTTCTTCTTGGTAGTTTGGTATCCTTTCCTTGAATCTCCCACTCTTCTTCATGTATATTGGACCTTGCATCCTAAATATCTGGGTCTTTCTTTTGGGGCAGCTAGGAGACACAGTGGATAGAGACCCAGGCCTAGAGTCAAGAAGTCTCATCTTCCTGAGTTCAAATCCAGCCTCAGACACTAGCTGTGTGACCCTGGGAAAGTTACTTCACTCTATTTACCTCAGTCTCCTCATCTGTAAAATGAACTGGAGAAGGAAATGGCAAACCACCCTAGGATCTCTGCTAAGAAAAGTCCAAATGGGTCACAAAGAGTAGACACAACTGAAAAGGACTCAGCAACAACCCTTAACAACAATGTCTGTCCAATGTACCAAGCCTCTTTGCTCTTTCCAAATTATATTGAATACTTTGCATTATTTTGTCATTCTGACCATCTTTTGTGATTGCTATGACAGTTAACTTATCTCCATTTTGAAGACGAGGAAAAGGAAGCACAGTGAGGTCAGATGCCTTGCTCAAGAGCCCATTGTGGGAGCCTGCTAAACTCAAGTTTTGAATCTGGGTCTTGAGTTTCCTTAAGGGAGACTTTGTTTTGAAAATAGAATTTCTTTTGTTTTCCTTCTCAGTGTCACCCTTGGGCCAAGTCAGTCATTTTTTGAGAATGCATTTTCTGTAAGGATTCAGCTTCCCTTGGTTGGGCTGAGATTAGCCTGGGGGTGAGGGGAAAGAACCTTGCTTTGTGCATCTCCTCTGAAAAAATGACCTCATTGTAGAGTATTCTCCTGCTCATGTTTCCTGCTTGCAACTTGTCCACTTAAGAGTCACCTGTATGACCCCACCATGTCCTAATTAATTCATTTATAATAGACTCTGCTTAGGTTTGGTGAGTCTTCATTTTCTGTCCTTTATTTGATGGAACTCCTGGGTTTTTTAACTTTCAAGTTGGCCTGGCACTCTTCTCAGAATGATATCTTTAAATGCACAAAGCAAGTTACATAGGATTACAAAGGAAGCCAGTTATATTAAACTAGTTATCAAAATATTTCAAACAAAGCCAAGTTCATAGACCCCTGTTAAGAACTCCCTATTAGAAGACAAATGGTGTAAATAATAGAGAATAGGACATGGACTAAATCCTGCTTCATACACCTACTAGTTGTGTGGCCATTGTTAGCTCAGCCTCAATATTCTCTCCTACAAAATGGGCTTAAAATACGTTTAACACCTACATCAAGCAGTGAGGGGACCCAATGGATGGAGCACTGGGTTTGGTATGAGGGAAACTCATCTTCCTGACTTCAAATCTGGCCTCAGACACTTCCTAGCTAGGTGACCTTGGTCGTGACACTTTACCCTACTTGGCTCAGTTTCCTCATTTGTAAAATGAGCTGGAGAAGGAAATGGCAAATTAACACTTCAGTATATTTGCCAAGAAAACCCCAAATGGACTTATGAAGAGATGGACACAACTGAAATGACTGTACCACAGTAAAGTACCCCTTATCACAGGACTATTGGGAGGAAACAAAGTAAGTATGCTTTGTAAAAGTGCTATATAATCATAACTATTATTATCTTTCCTTAAAATCTACTTTCTCTGTTAGTGGGTATTGCTGGTTCAATCCTTCTCTCTCCTTCCTCCTGGATAGGGACAGAGACCTCTTCTCAAGCCTTTCCAATCTCTTCCCTGGGCCATGGCTTTGGGTGTGATATTTTATTTAGTCATTGCCTCTCCTAAAGTTAAATTAATGTATATACTTTTGTGACTTCAATGCAAAAGGAGGTGAGAATGAAAAAAAAATGTTGGGAAATATGTTTCAGAAATTAGGAAGGAGAGGTCAAAGACATGGACTACACAGAAATTCATTCATATATCAGGAACATTTTCTCCAAGAAAGGAATTGGAAGGCACTGAACATTGTGAATACCATATAGCATCATTAAAAATGAAATTGGTGACACACCACATCAAAATTATGTAAAAGGGGGACTCTGAACCACCTCTGGAGCTCCAGAACCCACAAAATGACACAGAGAAGCTAACCTCCCACTGAGGACATCCTGGCAGCTCGGAAGCCAGCCCAGCCCTCTGGGATCAGAGCCCAGGCCCACGTGAGTTGGAGGTTTTAGCCCAAGGGCAGGCAGACCAGCAGCTGGCTGGAGGGGCCCCAGAACAGAATGTCCAGAATTATCAACACATAGATGCCTAGGACAAAGTGAGAGGTCAGTGCCCTATGGACTTTAGGACTGGTTGGGAGAGTGCATCAGGTTCTTCCCCTGGGGATGAGAAGCCACTGGGGAGCTTGGGCAACTTGTGCCACATTGCCACTTTGCAGCTTCAGCTCCTGGCCTGCGAACTGTAGGGGGATCCAGTGATCAGTCTAGGGTGGAGGTCTTGGGGTGCATAATCAGCTTGCCAGAGTGTGTGGAGGCTTCACAGAGGCCACCCAACTAATACCTCTGGAAGTTGAGAAAACCCCATTTGGGAAGGAAGTTCCCCTGGCTGGTGGCAAATTCCTACTGTGGCAACAAGCCCAAAAGTCAAGTAATTAAGTGGCAACATGCCTAGGTAAAGGAAACAAAATAAACAGAAAAATTCAACATCAGACTCCTATTTGGGGGGCAAAGAGGATCAAAGCATGGAATAGGAGGAGGACTGGGAGGTCAGAAATCCTGCACCAAAAGCCCCAAATGAAAATAGGAGCTGCTTACAGGCCATAGAGGACCTTAAGAAGCAGATAAGAGAAGTGGGAGAAAAATTGGGAAGAGAAATGAGAAAGATGCAAGAAAAGTATGAAATGAGAGTCAACAGCCTGACTGAGGGAAATAACACCTTAAAAATAGACTAACTCAAATGGCAAAAGAGGCTCAAAAAGACAACAAGGAGAAGAATGCCTTAAAAAGCCGAATTTGCCAGATGGAAAAAGAATCTCATAAAGCTCACTGAGGAGATTCATTCCTTCAGAATTAGACTGGAGCAAATGGAAGCTAGTGACTTTATAAGAAATCAAGATGCTTTTAAGCAGATCCAAACAAATGAAAGAATAGAAGGCAGTGCAAAATATCTCATGGGAAAAACCACTGACCTGGAAAATAGATCCAGGAGATATAATCTAAAAATTATTAGACTACCTGAAAGCCATGATCAAAGAAAGAATCTAGAAATCACCCTTCAAGAAATTCTCAAGGAAATTTGCCCTGATGTTTTAGACCCAGAGGGCAAAATAGAGGTTGAAAGAATCCACTGATCACCTCCTGAAAAAGATCCCAAAAAGAAAACTCCTAGGAATATTGTAGCCGGGTTCCAGAATTCCCAGATCAAGGAGAGAATATTACAAGCAGCCAGGAAGAAACAATTTCAATATTGTGGAAATACAATCAGGATAGCACAGGATCTGGCAGGTTCTGCCCTGAGGTATCGAAGGGCATGGAATATAATATTCAGGAGGTCAAACAAGCTGTGATTAAAGCCAAGAATCACCTACCCAGCAAAACTGAATATTTTGTTTCAGGGGAAAATATGGTCATTCAGTGGAGTAGAGGACTTTCAAGCGTTCTTGAGGAAAAAAAAAACAGAGTTTAATAGAAAATTTGACATTCAGACATAAGAAGCAAGAGAAGCATGAGAAGGTAAACAGGGAAAATAAATCATAAGGAACTTATCAAAGTTGAACTATTTACATTTCTACACGGAAAAATGATAATTGTAACTGATGAAACCTTTCTCAGTATGAAAATAGCTGAAGAAGGGTATATGGGCATGTGAATCCATATGTGAATGTGTGTATATATGTTTACAAGTATGCATAGATAGACAGCACAGGTCAAATTCAATGGGAAGGGATGAAATTAAGAGGTGAGAGAGGAACATAACAAGGGGAGATGGGGAGAGACAGAATAGGGTAAACTATCTCATATAGAAGAGGCAAGGGAAAGTGGTTGCAGGGGAGGGGAAGAACAGGAAGGCAAAAAGGCAAAACCTTATTCTCATTGAATTTGGCTCAGGGAGAAAATGGCATACATACTAAATGGGATATCTCACCCTACAGGAGAGTGGGGGGAGGGGGATTGGACAGGGGAGAGATGATGGAAGGGAGGGCAGGCTGGGTGGGAGGGAAGTTCGAAGCACCCACTTTTGAAAAGGGACAGGATCAAAGTGGGGGGTTGACCAGGTGGGAGGTGGGATAGGAGGGAGGGAAATATAGTCAGTCTTTTACAATATATCTACTATGGTAATGTTTTGCATAGCTACACATGTACAACATATACCAAATTGCTTATCTTCCCAGTAAGGGTGAGTGACAAGGGAGGAAGAGAATGAATCTGGAATCCAAGTTTTAAAATAAAATGTTTTAAAATATATAAATACTATTATTAATACTATTTTACATATAATTGGGAGATAAGATGTGCAGGCATTGGGGCAGTGGGATTCATCTTGCCCTCCTGGAAAAGTCAAAGGTGGTATGGGAGAAGAGATGGGAGAGAGTAGATTGGATGAGGGGATATCCTGTGGGACTGGTATTCTGGGGTTGTGGGTAGGGGAAAAATGGGGAAAAATTGTAACTCAAAATCTGACAGAAATGAATGATGTAAACCAGAAGTTAATAAAGCATTTGAGAAAAAAAGAAAAAAAAATGAAATTGGTTTTGTTCTTATGGATAAAAATCTACTCATTACTGATGTGAGTATCATTCCTGAATTAGCTATTTGTGTATAGTGGAATACTGACCTATTAGAGCAAAGACCAAAATTCGTTCAAAATTGAAGAAATCTTTTTAAAAATAAGAAAAACATGTTGCAGACAACTAAAACAACTCTATCTCAACTTATTCAAACAAGTTTTAATGGGGAAAATGGGATCACATGAGAAAAAGATTTCGTACAGGACTTCTACTGATATAAATTAATTACTAAAAAAAGGAAAACATAAGACCCTAAGAAGTACCTTGGTCATTGAACACTTAAACTGTTTGTCAAGCAAAGGGATACAATATTCAAAGGCAACATGAGGTTAGAAGGTAAACTCATATTTGTATCTTTCTTTAAATTAAATTTTATGATTATTTTTAGCTTACATCATTCATTTCCACAAGATTTTGAGTTACAAATTTCTCCCTGTCTTTCCCCTACCAACCACCCCAAAACAGCGATCCCACTGTATACCCCCTCCCCCAATCTGCTCTCTCCTATATCCTCCCCCATACCCCCTCCAACTTTCCTATAGGGCAAGATAGATCTCTATGCCCCAGTGCCTGTATATCTCATTTCCCAGTTGCATGTAAAAAAATAATAATATTTTTAAAACAATATTTGATTTTAAAACTTCAAATTCCAGATTCTTTCCCTTCCTCCCTTGTTGCCCACTCTTACTGGGAAGACAGGTAATTCAATAAAGGTTGTGTACGTGTAGCTACACAAAACATTTCCATAGTGGGTATGTTGTGAAAGCCTGACTATATTTCCCTCCATCCTATCCCCCCCCACTCGTTCTATTCTCTACTTTGACCCTGTCCTTTTTCAAAATTGTGTGCTTCTAACTTCCCTCCTCCTCATCCTACCCTCCCCTCCATCATCCCCACTCTCATCCTCTACCCCCCTACTCTCCTGTAGGGGTGATACCCTATTTCGTTTATATGTCATTCCCTCCCTGAGTCAAATTCAATGATTATAAGGTTGACACATTCCCTTATGCCTTCCTGTTCTTCCCTTCCATTGTAACAGTTTCCCCTGCCTCTTCTATATGAGACAGTTTACTCTATTCTGTCCCTCCCCATCTCCTCTCATTATATTCCTCTCTCACCTCTCAATTTCACTTTTTAAGTATCATCCCTTCCTATTCAATTGGTCCTGTGCCTTCTGTCTATGTATACCTCTTCACATATATACACACACTCACATATGTATTTATATGCCCATATACCCTCCTATATAGACATATATATGTATGTATATATGTATGTATACATACAAATGTATGTATATATGTGAATATATATATATATTCACACACATTTATATTCCCTTCAACTATTCTCATACTAAGAAAAGTTTCATCAGTTACAATGAATGTTTTTCCATGTAGCAATGTAAATAGTTCAACTTTGATAAATTGCTTATGATTTCTTTTCCCTGTTTACCTTCTCATGCTTCATATTTATATCTTATGAAGACTGATATAAGATTATAAGCAGTATGGCCTTGTGACATTGTGGTTAACAGTGGAAGGTAAAGATAGTCCAAAGAAAATGTGACAGAAAACCCCATTATCCAAAATTACTCCAGAGACATTTAAGGATGAAACTATAAGGGGGCAACACAGGGGAAAAAATGGAAAAGATCTGAAAAGGCATTTAGAACACATTTTTTTTTAAAGCAGGGCCATGACTCTTGGATTCTATGATCAAAATTCTGGACCTACTTATGGAGAAAGTGGGAAAGAGAACCAAGACATGAAAAGAGTTGGATTAGCCCAAGTGTTTTTACCTGGTATTTATGGTGTAGGTGACACAATTGTGAGGTCATTAAGGGACTGGGGCCCAAGATAACTGAAGGAAATGAACATACTAAATGTATGGGAAAACACTGGACCTTGATGATACTGAGAAGGAGATTGAGAAGGCCTATGTCCTTTCTGTCTTGTGTACATAACATGTTTACAAGAATGATCTGTACACCCACTGGAAGTATCTGCAATGAGGGGTTTTGTATATGGCAGTCAGATCTTTATAAACAGTATCCTGTAATGGAACACAGCCAACTTGCTCAGTGATGAGATCTCATGATCCATTGAGATCTTTGAGCACTGTTATTATAAGGTCTTTTGCCAGGTCCTCTGGGGGATACAAAGATGGATCCTCAAGCCTCTGCCTTCAAGGAGTTTGTAGACTATTTTGGGAGGAAGGATATTTAATGTTTCAGTATAATATACTATAAGACAGTGTATGATAAATGTCATGTGAAAGGGCTACAATTGTAGGGATTTGGGAGTTTGGTGCAAGGAGAAAGCCCTGTAGACTAAAATGGTCAGGGAAGACATAAATGAAGGAGGAGGCATGGGAGCAAATGGGCTGCCCCTATAACACTCTCTACCACCCCAAACATGTTAGACACATACTGGCTATTGAACCAGGCCATTAAAGATGCATTGGATTCAGTGAGCGGGATGGAGAGGAGGACAATTCCAATTGGAGACAGTCAATGGGTCTGCTATACTGATTCTTTTGGACATCAAGATGTTTGTGAAACCATCCTTAATTATTCCATCTGAAAGCAAAAGCATAGGCACAGGCCATGTTTAAGTCTGTAGTTTGGCTGGACAAAGAGAGAGAGATGGCTACCATTGCCACAGTGTTCTGTGTCATCCCGTTCAATCCTCACAACAACCTGTGATGCAAGTGCATCATTCATCCTGTTTGATAGATGAGGAAACTGAGGCTCTATAGAGTTAAGTGATTTGTCCCAGATCACACAGCTTTTATGATGTTGGAAATGAGATTTCAAGCCAGGTCTCTCATGATGCTGAGTCAGACATTCTGGCCTCTCTTGTTTGGGTCCTGATTGGCTCAGAGTGAACGTAAATAGCAATTGTTTGTATTTTGGCCAGAAATCCTGAGAGTCTTCTCCCAGATTGATTCTTTTCTTCTTCTTCTCCTTCTCCTTCTTCTTCTTCTTCTTCTTCTTCTTCTTCTTCTTCTTCTTCTTCTTCTTCTTCTTCTTCTTCTTCTTCTTCTTTCTTCTTCTTCTTCTTCTTCTTCTTCTCCTTCTCCTCCTCCTCCTCCTCCTCCTCCTCCTCCTCCTCCTCCTCCTCCTCCTCCTCCTCCTTCTTCTTCTCCTTCTTCTTCTTCTTGTTTTGACTAGGTAAAGAGGCCATTCTCTGCCCTTAATCACTGAATGGGTGGTACCGTAGTCAAACTGAGACCTGAAGAATTGGGAAAGGAACAGATTATGGAAAGCCTGGAATAGAAGATTAAGACATCTGGATTTTATCCTATAGGGTAATGTGAATTCAGAGCCTGCTGTATGGTAATAAATAATTTCTTATTGATTGAATTGTGATATGATCAAATATGAGCTTTGGGAAGATTTTCCTTGTGGTGGTAGGTAAGATAGATTGGACAGGAAGGGATTGGAGGCAGGAAGAGCAGATGAGATGAATGCAGATCTAAAACCAGAAAGGACTTCAGCAGCTATCTGGTCCAACTCACTCATTTTGCTTTTATAATTTTAATTTTAGTTTATTGCTTTAATATAATTAATTTTTCATTTTCAACATTCACTTCTGTATGATTTTTAGTTTTAAATTTTCTACCCTTCCCTCTCCTCCCCCTCCCCAGGATGCATGCAATCTGATATAGGATATTTATACATTCATACTAAATGTATTTTCACATTAGTCATGATGTAAAGAAGAATTAGAATGAATGGGAAGAACCATGAGAAAGAAGAAACAAAACAACAAAAGAAAAGGAGAGTAAATAGTCTGCTTCCATCTGCATTCAAACTCCAAAGTTCTTTCTTGGATGTGGACAGCATTTTCCATTGTGAGCCTTCTGAAGTTGTCTTAGGTCCTTGCATTGTTGAGATAACTCACTCATTTTACAACCAAGAAACCTGAGATTCAAATAGGTTAAGTGATTTGCCCAGTGGAATACTGATAGAAAACATGAGAGATGGGATTTGAACTCAGGTCCTTTGACTTTGAGCCAGTGAACGCTGCCTCCATCAAAGACTATTCCAATAGGAAGGGCTATATAAGGGCCTGGACTAGGTTGGCAATAAAGGGAATGGAAAGAATGATCCAGATACAAAAGACATCATGAAGGAAGACTCTTCAGTGCTTGCTCATGGGTATATGTAGAGAATGAAGGAAAAGACAAAGACCAATGGTTGAGTCTGAATGAAGAGGAGAAAGATGGTATCAATGACCGATGGAGGGGAGCCATAGGGGAGGGGCTTGATTTGGAGGGAAGATGAGAAGCTCCATTTAGTCATCTTGAGTTAGAGGGGGTGGCAAGACATTCATGTGGCAGGATCCAGCATGCCACTGGCCTCCTTGCCCCACTGTCTATGAGCAGGGATTTAACCAAGCTCTGGGAATCAAGGAGGCATGGGATAAATGGGAGAATATGGAAGATCATGCCTCAAAGCCTTGATCCCCCACTTTCTGCCTGTGTGAACTTAGGTGTTTCTGGCTTCTGGTTAGGCCTTAGTTTTCTTACCTGTGAAATGAAGGGGCTGGACTAGATCATCTCCAAGGCAGCTTTCAATCTCCAGAACTAGACATCACCTTCTCTCTAGCATACCCTAGGACTTGGCTCACTTGCACCCTCTACTGGTTTCTGAAATGTACCATCTCTCCTCTCCGTATTGGATCTCCCAGCACCAAGCTCAGCCTGAGGTGTGGCCCACACAGACCCTAACTTGCCCCACTCTGTGTTCCCTGAAAATGACACAAAGTGTTATTTTTAGGAGTATATGTATGAAGGAGGAGCTTACTAGAGGATGCCATAGGGCAACCTATTGAGGTGAATAATACAACAAACAAAAGTAGATTGTGGCAAGGATCAGAAGATCTTATTGGTTTTTTCAGGTGGTTCTCTTGGGACCCCTCAATTATTGGATTCAGTTCTTTTCTTGGCTCTTCTTTGTAGTCTGATTCCTCTAAGGCATGCCTTAGAATCATTGGCTTCCTTTAAGGGAGTGCCCAGGTGCCATCCCCCCTCCCCCATTCCTGGTGCTTCCCTAGGTGTTAATACTCCCTCCCTCTTGAAATTACTTTGCATAATTCCATATGTCCTCTCTTGTATATTTGGTAGAATGGAAGGTCCTTGAGGACGAAACATGTTTTGTTTTTCTTTTTATGATCTCGGTGCCTGGAAAAGCACCTGACACCTGAGACCCAGATGAGACTGGACCAGTGATCCAATTAGTACAGGGAACTGCTGATGAGGGCACTCTCTTGACCAGTGCATATCTGCACTTGTTCCACAGAGTACAGTGTTAGGGAGTTGCTTATGGGCAGGCAGAGATTCCAAGAATGGCTCCAAGGCACTTTGCCACTGGGTATCTTGAATCCAGTCCTCTGTGATTAGAGATCAGCTCTCTAACCACTACTCCACATAGCCTAGCAGTCAGTGGATTCTCATTGAATAGAACGAATGTCACATCCTGGGCTTGTCCCAAAGCTGTCTTTCTCCATGCAGGAGGCAGAATACAGATCCCCACCTTGCTCTCCATCTCCTTCCTCCTAGTGACAGTGACATCCTAGGTCCAAGGGTAGAGCAATAGGCATAGATGTCAGCCCTCCTCTGGACTTTGATGAATAGAGGAGAGAGTGAAGCTGACTTTGCCCAGCTCTGCCTCACTTAAAACCAAGTCACACACAAGTCAAGATGTTACCCTCATGATGTCACTGGACCTCTTTGAGAATAAGGGATGAACAAGAACTGTGGTTTAGGAATGGAGCAGTTACCAATTCAGACTAGCAGGGTTCCCGGGATCATAAGATTTAGGGTGGGAAGAGACTTTAGAAATAATTTAGTCCAAATCCCTTATTTGACAGAGGAAGAAACTGAGGCTTAGCTAGGCAAGGTGGCCTGGCCCAAGTTACAAAGGTTATTAGAAGTAGGTCCCAGTAGTTGGCCTCCCATCCTAGTGCCCTGTAGGCTGCAACTCCATGCCTTAATATGTAGCCTCCTCCTGGAGGAAGTAGACGCATCTTAAACCATTTCTCTCATCTTGCCTTGGCCTCCCACTTTTCTGATCAATGTTCTTTTCCTATCGACACACTGGGGAGAGGATGCCACAGAGTAGAGTCTTATTTGCCCTGGTGCAGTCACCAAAAGGACTTGAAGCAAAGGGAAGACTTGTTTTGGTCTGCTTGTGTATAAGCAGAATTCAACAAGCCTTTATTTAGTGACTTCTCTGTCTGGTGCCAAGTGCTGGGGATAGAAAGCAAAGCAACAATGAAAAAGTTCCTGCCCTCCAGGGACTTAGATTCTAGTGGGTGAAGGGGACCACTGATGGGAACAAGTCAATACAAAAGAGATACAAAGTAATTCCAGGCACTAACAGCTTCAGAGATCAGGGAATGTCCTCTATTGAAGGCAGCATCCTGATTGAGCCTTCCAGAGAGCTAGGAATTCCAAGTGGACACTCTAAGTAGAAAGATTAAATAAATAGACTTAAACCAATTGGAAAACAGAGCAACATGGAAACTAACGATGGGGAGGTGGCTGAAAAGGTGGCATAGTAAGGAGGCAGTGCATTTGCAGGCAGGAGCTCTAAGATTGAGTCCTGGCTTTGCTTTCTATTGTGTTTGCTACTGAGCCTTGATTTGTCCTTTAGTAAAATGGGTATAATTATAGTTTCCTGATAGGTGTATCATGAGGACCTGATAATATAGAAGCTTGAGAGCATCCAGGGGAGAGTACCCAGGCTGGCAAAGGACTTTGAGCCTGTGCCATATGACCGCTGAAGGCACCGGAGATGTTTAAAGTGGAGATGAGAAATCTGGAGTGAGGGTATAGGAGAGAGGGAACATGACATTTTTAAGAGCCACATTCAGGTATTTTCAGGGATTTGAAGAGTTATCTAGGTGGTCTAGTAGGCAGAGCTCTGGGCCTGGAGTCAGGATAGACCTGGGTTCCAATCTGGCCTCATCCTAATTAGTAGTGTGACCCTAGGACAGTTAACCTCTGTTTGCCTCAGTTTCCTCATCCATAAAATAAGGATAGCATCAAATGAGATAATAATTATAAAATAATTATTTATAAAATTATATAACTATAAAAGTTATAAAAGTGCCTGGCACTTATAAATGTTAGCTCTTATCATATAAAACAGCTAAATATCCTTGAATTGTGATTATTTGTCACTTGGAAAAGAGAGTAGACTTGTTTTTCTTGGATGTAGAGGATAGAATTATGGGAGGTAGGTTTGGCCCTATGTAAGGATAAACCTGTTGATTGATCGGATTTATCCTTAAGTAGAATGAGCTCCCTTAGAAAGAAGGCGCCAAGTCGGTAAGGTCTTGACTAAAGTTATAAGGCCATTATGGCTCAGGGGTAGTTTGAACTAAATGGATTCCCATGGTTCCTTCTAAATTTGTGAACTTCTCTGCCTGGGATCATTAGGAGCTGTGATAACTGATGGGATAGCCACTCCCAGTTTTCTCTAGAGCCATAAGAGCATCTCATTGCTTGTAGAATGAACCTCCTGGGCCCCTCTGTTCACAGCCCCCGAGAAGCTGCTACAGAAGCCCGGTGTGTCTTGAAGCAGTTTTTCCTCTCTAAACTTTCCCAGACATTGTCTGGTTTAATTTATTTTTATGGGCAGTCCCTTTGCTTCTGGCAAGGCGAAAGATTTTATGGAAAAGTAACATATGCTGCAGAAAATGACAATGCATTTCAATGAGGCGTGAGTTCCTTTATTTTGACATGTGTGCCTGGTGAGGGCCCAGCTTGGGCAGAGAAGGACCTTAGCCATTACTTACATCCTCTTATTAATGGAGAGGCTTTCCCCTCTGTTGTCAAAAGGGCCTTGGCAGATGAATGAGTCAAGGAGACATGGAAAACCCCCACTGCCAGGTTCTTATAACAGTTATGAGTTTCACAGACACAATCTCATGTCAAACCTCTTTTGTTGTCCTGCCCAGTTGGAGTGGCTTAGGGTGGGGGTGGTGTGGGTTGGAGGGCAGCATGTTGTTAACTCTTTGAGGGAACAGCCAAGTCAAGCCTTTTCAAAGCATTCTAGATGGTGACGAGGAGCTGTGAGGCCTGATGCCAGAGACAGCCATGCAAGGGGCTCAGTTTATCTGTCAAGGAATTAGGCATAAATGATTATATTTTTGGGACTGAGCTAGCTAGGAGAATAAACTTCCTTAAAATTAGAGCTATCCAAGAAAGGATGGGCTGATTCACAAAGTGATAAACTCCCTGTAAATGCATCCTGGGGGGACCTTAGTAGTGTCTGGGTGATCATCTCTCAGCTATATTGTAAAGGTGACTGATTATAGAGCACCGTCTTAGGTATTTATTTTGTATAGGGGCTCTTAACCAAGAGGCCATGAACTTGTTTGTCTATTTTAAGATAATTCAGTGTAAGTGGTTTGTTTTCTAATTCTCTGTAGCTTATTTAGTGCATTTATAAACATCTTTCTAAGAAGGTGGGTGGGGGGCAGCTAGATGGCAAAATAAATAGAACACCTGGGCTAGAGTCAGGAAGACCTGACTTCAAACCCAGCCTCAGGTACTTAAAAGTTGTATGATCCTGGGTAAGTTGCCTCATCTGTAAAATTGTCTGGAGAGGGAAAAGGCAAACTGCTCTAATGTCTTTGCCAAGAAAACCCCAAATAGGTTTACAAAGAGGCAGACGTGATAGAAACGACTAAAGAACAAGGCATCATTGTAAGAAGTAGCCCCTAGCCTTCCTTAGATTACCAAGGGGGTCTTTGACACACACACACACACACAAGGCTGGCCCCCTCCCCCCTGTAGAGCACATTAAAGTTTAGAAAAGGCTTCGAATCCATTCTCTTTTCATTCACAGAACAACTTTGGCGCTGGGCTAACACTTATCATAGGGTCAGGAAGAATTGGGCACCGATGAAATGGCTCAACTCAAGCCATTATTATTACTATTATTGTTATTATTATTGTTTCATAGATGAGGAGACTGGAGTTGGGGAATGTGATGATCTGTGATCGCGCAGCTCCTCAGCATCAGAGCTGGCATTTGAATACAGGAATGCATTGGACGGGATGAGGCGGCTGCTGAGGGCCCTTCCAAATATGTGATTCTCCTCAGGCATGCTTGAGGTTTATTCAATGCTCCTTCCACGTGCTCAGATCACAGGGAGATTTAGAACTCTGCAATGGCTGCATAAAAAAAGAAGATTGTCTTTATTGGTTCAGCATCAACATGGTAGGAGGTCTACACTGGAGGGCTACAGGGATCCATCCTCAGCCCTGGGCTGTTTGACATGTTTTATCGTTGAATATAACCGAGGATACGTCGCCTTTGTCAAATTTGTAATTGACCCAAAGCTGGGGAGGAGAGTCAGCCAGGTGGACAGCGCAGGATCTGAAAGGATCTTGACAGGTTAGCTCCCCAGACTGAATCTAAGAAGGAATTTAGGAGGGAACTGTAGGGGCTTCAGTAGGGAAAATGTATAATCTCCTTGATTCAAATAATCAGCTTCAGAGAAGGAATGATTCGATATCAGTTCATCTGGACAAAAATATCAAGGCGTTTTAGTGTTTTGAAAGCTCCACAGAAGAGGTCTGAGGTCCGAAGACCTACTTCAGTCTTGGTTATGTTGAGAGACGCCTTTTAAGAATGAGGAAGTGATGGTCCCTCTGTCTGCTGCCCTGGCCAGGCCACAGCTGAAGTGTTGAATTCAGTTGTGCCTGTCACAATAAGAATGACTGAGAAGCTCCAGAGATGAACCAAGATGGTGCCGGTAGTGAAGATAGCTTGAAGGAATAAGTTATGTTTGCCTGGACAGGACATCTTCAAATATTTCAAGGGCTATTATATGAAGAAGTGATTTGGTTCTGTTTGTCCCCAGAGGATTGAAGCACAAGAAATGATTGCTATTCACAAAGAAGCCAGTATCAGGTTGATTTCTTGAAATGCATACACACACACACACACACACACACACACACACACACACACACAGCCTTCTTGAGTTCCCTTCCTTATAGTCTGTGAATCTGTGACTTGGTGAGACTGATTGTCACTTGAATATCAATTGTGGTATTGGACACTTTCAAAGGGCATTGGTATAAAGTACAAGGAGACAGATTTTGGGTCAGCTTGCAGGAGCTGTAACAGCTGGACCTAATTTAAAATGCAGTAGACCACTCTGTGAGGTAGTGAGTTCTTCATCACTGGCCCTGTGCAAGTAAAGGCTGTTTGACCACTCGTCAGGGAGGTTGTCACAGAAAAGAAAGCTTCATATAGGGTTGGTTTAGATTGTTCTTCCGAGTCTATAGACTTTTGCCTGATCCCACCATGCAATAACATATAATAAGGAAGCATGAACAGTCTTCTGGACTCCTAAACTTGAGCTGTGTAGGTGCCAAATCTTGGAAACATGACTTTGTTCTCAGACACAGGCACCTGTTAGGAAGGCACCTGTGGGCATGAGGGCTGACTTTCATCAGAACAATGCAGTGGTCAGGAGTCATTGGATTCAAATTGTTCTGAAATTTCATCTCTTTGCAACCCAACATTTGGACTTATTCTTGGAATAATGGCAAACTATGTGGGCATCAGGACCCAGCGACCAAATGATTAAATGGAGCAAAAAGGAATGGCACAAAGGGGCAAGGCAGCAGCCTTTCATCCCAAAGGCCTGGGTTCCATTGCTGGGCATAGCACTGTCTGTGATACTCCAAGAATGTCCCTCCTCTTCCTCTCTGGGCCTCATTTCCCTCTTCTGAAAAATGGAGATCATAAGACCTTCACCACGCACCTCATACCCAGGTATATTTTAAAGAAAATACAAACTGTGAAGTACTTGATAAAGGCAAATTAACATTAAAAGTCTCTATAGCTTAAGGCCATAGGGTCTTCTTAAGTTAAGAAGAACCCCAAAAAGGTCACAGGTGAGGGAACTGAGGCCTATGAAGCACAAGAAGTCTACCCAAGGCTATATGGGGAGTAAATGGTAAAGTCCATATTTACACAACAACAGTTTCCTTGGTCATCAAAGTCCTAACTTTTGGCTCTCACATTCTTTTCTCTAAAGTTCTTTTCAGCACTGACATTTTCTATTTCATGGTCCCTCCTAGGCCTGACATTCTCTGTTCTCAGGTCCCTTCCAACTTTGACATTCTCTGTCCTAACTTGGCAAAAACAATCTCTATCTATTATCTGTCTATCTATTTGTCCATCCATCCATCCATCCATCCATCCATCCATCCATCCATCCATCTATCCATCTATCTATCATCTACAAATCTCAGACAATACATGCAATATTCCAAATCCTCTGCAATGGAGGGAGAGAGGTTTCTCCTCATGCCTCTTCTCTGGACCTAGGCTTGTTTTTTTTTTTTTGTCATTTTTCCACCTTCATTTGAGACCATTCTGTCATTGTTAAAGTTGTGAATGTTCCAGCTGAGAAGGACCTGAGGATGGGGTCTTTCAGAGCTGGAAGGGAATTCTGAGGTCAATTAACTCATCTCCTTCATTCTATAGATGAAGAATCGGAGGATGGCAGGTGGGAAAATGATCAGCCCAGGATCACTTTGCTAATAGAGGTGGCTGAGTAGTTTCTTGAACCCTAGCGCTGGGGCTCAGGATCCAGTATGTTCTCTACAGAGCCACCTGGCTTTTGGAGGCAGCTTTAGTCATTAGTAGGAAAGGCAGTGCACAGAGACGCCATTGTATGAGAGCCAGTGATGAAGCAGGAGTTTCTCACTCGAGCATGACATGATTTTTCAGCTCTGCCATTGAATCTTAGCTCTGCAATACCCAATTCTTCTCTGGCTTTCCGGATGAGAGCTGGGGGGCAGAGGTGAGGGTTGGAGATGAGGGCAAAGGGGGCAGGTGGGGAAATGATTTCAATCCAGGCAACCAAAGAAGGGGACTGCACTGGAAGCAACCTTAGAGGAGCAGGGAGGCCTGCCTGGATAAAGGGTCCCATTGTCCTCATCCTTCTCCCCAGGTGAAGGCTGGAGGAGCACCTTCCCCCAGAAGCTCACCTGGGGCCAAACAAAGGCATCTTTCAGGTCTCAGCCTGCAGCTGAGCCTCAGGGCTCCCCATTCTCTAGAGTCCAGAGAGCCTCTTTAATCCTTTCCATTGGTTTAGGGTTCATCTTTCATCACAGTGCTGGGGACCTGTCGCCACCAGAGACCCCTCTCTACCCAAGGCTGCTGAAGCCCACTTCTGCAGCTCAGGTGTAGTCCCTGTTACACCTATCTGGGCAGAATTAACCCAGCGGGTGAGTGACCATCTGTCCTGGGGGGCTACATTGAGGATCTGTGTGTATGTACACAATGTGTGTTTGTGGATACATTGTGTGCATGCACATATATCATGGGCACGTGTATATGTGCACACACATATTCATGTGTGCACACATGGTATGCACATGTGTATGTGTGAACACATGAATAGGTGTGCACGTGTATGGTGTGCATGTATGTGTGTGTGTGTGTGTGTGTGCACGCGTGCATGCATCAAAAAGGAGACCTAGTCTCAATTTTTCAGGACAGTGGAGGGGCACTTTTCACTCAGCTGCTAGAAACTCAGCCTCCAGAACTAGTTGAACAGAGAGAAATAATGAGTTAGAAGAAAGAGCATTGAACTTGGAGTCCAAGGAGCTAGATGTGAAATTTCTCAGCCATAGCTAGTTACACTTAAACACAGAACAATTTAATTGCTCAGGGTGAGGAGAGAATCTAGGATACTACAAAGTTCCAAGCATCAACTGGTAACTTCGATCCAACAGTTTTTGCCAATCATGAGCTAAGCTCAATTTGTTTTACACAGTACAAGGTACCCTGTAAATTTCAGCACTCTGTGTCAAAACCCTGCTTCCACACCCTAGTTATGGCCTCTCTAAGGTCCCATTTCAAGGGTTCTTAGTCTTTTTTTGTGCCATGTACCTCTTTGGAAGTTTGGTGAAACCTAGGGACCCATTCTCAGAATAATTTATTACGTGATTAAAGGAAATGCTAAATTTTAGTTAGAGGTTAATGGAAATAAGATTATTTTTTTCTCATTCAAGTCCATAGGCCCTCTGAAATTTATCCATAGGCTTCTTAGGGAATTATAATTAAGATCCTCTATCCTATTCAAGGGGCAGCTAGGTGGTACAGTCCATAGAATGCTGAATCTGAAGTCAGAAAGACTCATCTTCATGAGTCCAAATCTGACCTCAGACACTTACTAGCTGTGTGACCCTGGGCAAGTCACTTTACTCTGTTTGCCTTAATTTCCTCATCCATAAAATGAGCTGGAGAAGGAAGTAGCAAACCACTCCAGTATCTCTGTCAAGAAAACCTTGAATGGAGGTATGAAGAGTCAGACATGACTGAACAATAATGACCTTATTGCTTTAGCTAATGCATATATCTGTTGAATAAACCCTATTTTTCCCAGTTTTTCATCTTTAAATGTTTCCTTGGTTTCTATTTCCCTTGCCAAGAATGCCCATCTCTATTGGAAGCAGGGAGATCTGATTATAAATCTTGCCTCATTTGTTTACTGCTGGAATGACCCTGAGCTTAACCTCTTTGGGCTCAGTTTCCTCACTGGTGTGAGAGGGTCATAGACCTGAGGAACTACAAAATCTTCCAGCTCTGCAGTCTGTGGTCTATTACCTTCTTCGTGCTTTCCACAATCCTACCCATGATGGTTAGCCAAGATCAGTACTCTCCCGTTAACTCTCATAATCCTTTCTGTCTGGGCCAATAACTGGGCACTTAGCCCAATTAGGCTGCTTGGTTTTGGATATGGTGAGCATGAGGTGCCAATTGGACCTCCTAGGTCGAAATGCCCTGAAAGAAGGTGGCTGTGTTGGCTTAGAGCTCTGGGGAGGGGGGAGGAATCTGCCAAGGAGCAGCTGGCAAGACAAAGGAGAAGGTCAAGAACAATGCCTTGGTTGGTCACCTGCCTTAAAGGTGGGGAAGGATATGAGGAGCCAGGGGAGGAGAAAGATCTGGAAGACTTGGAGAGGCTGGGTGGTATAGAGGGTAAAGCACTGGTTTTGGAGTCAGGAATTACCTGCCATTTAATTTGTCAGTGTCTTCTATTCATTCTCACTGTCTCTCTCTCTGTCTCTCTTTCTCTCTCTCTGCCTCTGTCTCTGTCTCTCTTCTCTCTCTCTCTGCTTCTGTCTGTCTCTATCTCTCTGACTCTCTCTCTGTCTCTCTCTCTCCATCTCCCCACTCCAAGTAAATAGTAATCTCCTTGAAGGTAAGGACTGTTATCTAGTATTTTTTTAAAATAAAGTCTGAGAATTCCCAGTGAAAGTCCTCCTTGTACTAAAGCAAGTCAGTTCCTACTCTGTTATTTAGAGCAAGAGGGACTTGGTTGGGGTTAGAGAAGGTAATTGACTTGTCCAGGGTCATACAGCCAGGAAGTGCCAGAGTTGGGACTTAAATTCAGGTCTTTGTGGCTCAGAGGTTGTCTCTCCATCCACTAGGTCATGCTGTCTCTTTGCTTTGCACGTAGTAAACACTTAATATATCCTTGTTGAATCCAATTAAATTTCTCTGTGAAAAGAAAGGAGCAGAGAGTGGGTGATGATATTGAGGAAGTTGGAGAAGCATAGAAAGAAAATAGAGATTATGAGGTTACCTAGAGGAGTGTAACTATTGTGCATGAGAATCGTCTAAGGGATCAGGGGTGTTGAGCTTTGAGGAGAAACTCCGGAGGGTGGGGGGTGTTATAACTCTCTTTACCAAAAGCTGTAATGTAGGAGAAGGAAGTTGTGTGTTCTGTTTGGCCCTTGACTACAGAACTAGGAAGAACACTTGGCTTATATTGCTAAGAAGTAGATTTCATTGAGTTGTAAGGAAGAACTGATTAGCAATTTGAACAGTATAGAAGTAGACTGCCTGGTAAGTAGTGATACCCAAATCAGTGAAGGTCTCAGGTTGTTATAGTGGCAACCACACCCTCATACTGAGGATGGCTGCTGGCACAGGTTCTTAGATCTGCTTTACTAGGAAAGATAGCTGTCAACAATTGTCAACAATCTTTCTTAATTACATTCACTAGTTCAAGGAAAAAGTCAGCACCCTGAACTTCAGAGAAAATACAGAAAAAAATATAAGAAGAGAAATAAAGACCAACAAACAGGGTTCTGACTGCTTGAATCAACTGTACACTTTACATATATCCCTGGATGGAGAGAGCCTTTACATCTGAGCACTCAGGGAGCTCTGAACATAGGGTCACTCAGAATCTCGACCAGGGAACCCCAAGATCCTTCTCATAAGTGAGCCCCCAAAGCAAACTACCAATTCAGATTATATGTATCCTTCTCAGAGCCAGAGGGCATCAAACCCTTTGACTTGGTGCCTAATTAGAAATTAGCAAAAGGTGTGAAAGCCTTCCTACAAGCAAGCCTCCCCTAAGCAAGCTTCCCTTAATGGGCTCCACTATGAAGTCTATTAATAGGGAAGAACTTAAATCCTATTAGCATTATAGTTGTGAGGAGGATGGGGAAGCATGGATTGCTTAGCTTTTTTTTTCTTTTTGGAAGGCAATTTGGATTAAGTGACTTGCCCAAGTCACATGGCTAGTTAAGTGTTAAGTGTATCAGGTCGGGTTTGGACTCAGGTCCTACTGACTTCAGGGCTGGTGCTCTATTCACTGGGCCACCTAGCCACCCTAGATGGCTTAGCTTTACTTGTGACAGCTTTATTGGAAAAATAGATGTGGTGATGAAACTCATTAGCTGCTTCAGAGAACTGTATGACTGGTCTGGTTGGGAGACCTATTTGGTAGGTGGGGTCTCCAGTACTGGGCATACCATATAATTGTGACTAACCAAGGACAAGATTGAAAGTAGGTAAAATTTGGTTATATCCCTTCCACTTCTCTTTTTCTTGCCATGTTATGAATTCTTGTTCCCCTTCCCCTTCCACTATGAGCCCTTTGCCTTCATCTTTCCTCTGACTTTCCAGAGTACCACCATCCCTTTATCTTTAACTGGTGAAGAAAAAGACACTCAGTGAGCCTAGGTGAATTGTCCAGGGTCATCTAGATAGTAAATTGTGAGAGATGGGGTTTGAAATATTATTTCTTGACTAAATTGAAAAGACTTATCACCATCCTGTGATTGTTCTATGTTCCATCACCCTACATTGCTCATCTACTAATGTGGTTTATCTAGTGCCATCATCATCATCTTCATCATCATCATGATTGTTTCATTCTTCATATTTGCATCCCCCATATCTAGACCAGTGCCTGACATATAGTAAGTGCTTAATAAATGCTTTTTGAAGCAAATGTAATGGGAAGATATTGGTCTAGCTGACCTCTCAGAAAACAACTATGATCCGGTGAATGATTGTTGAATTAAGATATTAATAATTTAAAACAATACAACTAGCTCCAAAGGCATCTTTGAAAAGGGATGAAAGAAATCTACTCCACCATTTTCATTTGATTTAATACCTTCCTAATGATCCCTATTAGAAAACACTCCACTTTGCTTCTCTAATTTGATTCTAGCTCCTCAGAAGTACCAGGATGAATTTGCTTGAATGACTTTTAATAATGATGAAACTTCCATGCCAGCCTCACCTTTCTTTCCAACCAACTCTGAGTTAAGTTATCCTCTGCAGAAACTCTGGGCAAGGTCTGTAAATCATGAGAGAGAAATGACTCCTTAGGAATGTCTGGGGGATATAATCTATATTCCGGGCTGGACCTTGATAATTAAAAAGGGGGTCATCTAAATTCTGATGCGGCACCAATGACCTGTTGACTTCATTAGATCTGTGGGTTTTATGACCTACTGGATTATCTGGGGGCATCTAGGGAAGGCTCTGCCTTGGTTTGGGGATATAAATCTATGCTGACTTCACTCTATTTCTCTGGCAGGATTTACGAGTCTAACAAAAAAAAAAGGAATATTTGACATTAATAATAAAGATCTTTTCAACTTTCCTATGGGGGCTGCCTTTAAAATATAATGGATGCTTATTCATTTCTCCTTGCCCTAGTATTTCTATTCTTAGTCATTTTAATGTTTTTCTTTTTCCATGCTGGAACATCCATCTTCTCTGTGGTGCTAAATTAGAGTGTTCTTGACTACTTAGAGAATTAAGAAGTGGCAAAGTGCCTTCCAGCGCTGGGCTTAAATAATAGATTTCTTACACAGTCTCATATCCTGCCTGAGAGAAGATGCTATTGAATGGTATTCATGCCATCTCTTACCTCTTTTCCCTCATTTTCAACCTTTGCTACCTGTGAGACCTTGTGTATGTTACCTCCCTTGACCTCAGTCCCTTCATGTGTAAATGAAAGAATTGGTCTAGATGGTTTCCAAGGCCTTTGAGATCTGTGATCCTATGAACCTATGTGTGATATTGTGCAAGTCACTCAACCCCTCTGGGCCTCAGTTTCCCCAAATGTAAAATTGGGGAGTTGGATTAGATAGATTCTTAGGTCCCTTCTAGCTTCAGGTCTATAATCTCATGATCAGTATACTATCCAGTGTGACCTCCCCTCAAAGGCTGACAATTGTGTCCATTCAGCAATGAAATTGAAGTTTCCTGGGTGTTTCAAATGGATCTGTGATTAAATCAATTTAATATTCTCTCCCAGGGATGATGGTCACAACCCACCCATGTCTGCCCATTTTCAGAGACTCTTGTCCATACCCTCCCATGTGTTTGTGAAAGGGGTCCACCCACCATGCTATCTTCCTCACTATCTCCTGAAATCTACAGGAATGCAGATGGAGAACTCTAGGTATTCCCCTACCATCCTGGATCATCAACATATTGCACATTTTCATGATGTCATCTCATCTTCTTGTTCTTCCTAGTTACTTCCTGGTTAGGGTCTACTGCCAGCTCACACTCACCATATAACTCTCCATTGCCCTCTGTATGACATTCAGTTATCAAACTTTAAAAAAACCACCTTTTATTTATTTATTTGCTTTTAGTTTTCAACATTCCTTTCTGCAAGATTTGAACTGCAAATTTTCTTCCCATCTTTCTCCCACCCACCCCAAGATATAGAGTCTACTGAATACCCCTTCCCCCAATCTGCTCTCTCTTATATCCCTCCCCCAACTTTCTAGTAGGTCAAGATGGATTTCTATACCCCAGTGCCTGTATATCTTATTTCCCAGTTGCTTGTGGAAAACAATTTTTTTAACATTAGTTTTTAAATTTTTGATTTCCAGATTCTTTCCCTTCTTCCCTCCTCATCCTCCCCCACTGGGAAGATAAGCAATTCAATACAGGTTGTACATGTGTAGTTATACAAAACCTTTCCATAGTAGTTATATTGTGAAAGACTAACTATATTTCACTCCATCCTATCCCACCCCCCACTTACTCTATTTTCTCCTTTGACCCTGCCCTTTTTCAAAAGTGTTTGCTTCTAACTACCCATTTCCCCAATCTACCCTCCCCCTCTATCATCTCCCCTATTATCCCATTTCCCCCTACTTTCCTGTAGGGTAAGATAACCAATTGAGTGTGTATATTATTCCCTCCTTAAGCCAAATTCAATGAAAGTAAGTTGACCCATTTCCTTTCACCTTCCTGCTCTTCCCCTCCATTATAACAGCTTTCTCTTGCCTCTTTTATGAGATAATTTACCATATTCTATCTCATCCTTTCTCCTTCTCCCATTATATGCCTCTCTCATCTCTTAATTTTTTTAGATATCATTCCTTCATATTCAATTGATCCTGAGCCCTCTATGTATATATGTATGTACATATACATATACTCGAATGTGTTGATACACAATGCACCTTCCTATACATTCACATATATGTATGCATACATACACACACACACACATATTCCCTTCAACTATTGTCATACTGAAAAAAGTCTCATGAGTTACAATTGTTGTTTTTCCATGTAGGGATGTAAATAGTTCAACTTTAATAAGTTCCTTATTATTTCTTTTTCTTATTTACCTTCTCATGTTTCTCTTTCTTCTTGTACTGGAATGTCAAATTTTCTGTTCAACTTTGGTTTTTTCATCAAGAATACTCGAAAATCTTCTATTTCATTGAATAACCATATTTCCCCTTGAAGCATTATTCCCAGTTTTGCTGGGTAGATGATTCTTGGTTTTAATCCTAGCTCCTTTCACCTCCAGAATATCATATTCTAAGCCTTTCAATGCCTTAATGTTGAAGCTGCTAGATCTTGTGTTATCCTGATTGTGTTTCCACAATACTCAAATTGTTTCTTCCTGGCTGCTTGTAATATTTTTTACTTGACCTGGGAACTCTGGAATTTGGCTAATATTCCTAGGAGTTTTCTTTTTTGGATCTTTTTCAAGAGGTGATTAGTGAATTCTTTCAATTTCTATTTTTTCCTCTGATTCTAGAATATCAGGGCAATTTTCCTTGAGAATTACTTGAAGGATGATTTCTAGACTCTTTTTTGATCATGGCTTTCAGGTAGTCCAATGATTTTTAAATTATCTCTCCTGGATCTATTTTCCAGGTTGGTAGTTTTTCCAATGAGATATTTCACATTGCCTTCTATTTTTTCCATTTGTTTGGATCTGTTTTATAGTGTCTTGATTTCTCATAAAGTCATTAGCTTTCATCTGCAACAATCTAATTCTGAAGTAATTACTCCCTTCAGTGAGTTTTTGAATTCCTTTTTCATCTGGCCAATCCAGCCTTTTAAGGCATCCTTCTCCTCATTGGCTTTTTGGGCCTCTTTTGCCATTTGAGTTAGTCTATTTTTCAAGGTGTTATTTTCTTTAGTAATTTTGTAGGTCTCTTTTAGCAGGCTGTTGACTTACTTTTCATGATTTTCTTGCATCATTCTCATTTCTCTTCCAAATTTTCCCTCTACTTCTCTTACTTGATTTTCAAAATCCTTCTTGAGCTCCTCCATGGCCTGGAACCATTTCATATTTTTCTTGGAAGCTTTTGATGCAGGAGTTTTGACTTTGTTTTCTTCTTTTGGTTGTATGATTTGATCCTTTTTGTCCCCAAAAAGGGTTCTGTGGCCTGATTACGCTTCTTTTGCTTGCTCATCTTGCCAGCCAATTATTTGACTTTTGAGCTCTTTGTCATGGTAGAACTCTGCTTCCAGAGTGGAGAGAGCTGTGTCCCAAATTGCTGGAGTTTTTGCAAACGTTTTCAGAGGTCTGAGGAGGGCACCCTCTCTACGGCCACCATAAGCTCTGGCACACTGATGTTCCTAACCCCAGGAGCACTGCCCAACACTGTAACCCAGATCCAAGTAGATAAATGCAAGAGTGATTACCCTCTAAATGGTTGCTTGGCCCCCCTACAATCTGCAGGCCAGCTCTGGAGGCAGCCATACAGCAGCAACTGCAATAGCTGTGCCTATTCCACCTCTCACCACAGGGGCAGTTGTTGGACTGTGCTCTTCTCCACCCACTTCCAGCAGAGTTTCCTATTGGCCTTTTATTTTCTCTTTGGCGTTTATGGGTTGAAAAGTCTGGAAAGCAACATAGGTGCTGGTGATTCACTCTCCTCAAGCCTGTTCTGGCCTTTCTGTGCCACTGGCTGGGGCCACCCTAGGTCTGGGTATGCTCAACTCACTTGGAACTGTGCCTGGCTCCCAATATGGTGTGATAGCCCCTTCCTGCCTGCCTGCCAGGCTGCCTTCAATGGGAAATTTGTTTCTCTCTGTCACTTTCTGTAGCTCTAAAATTTGTTTAGAGTCATATTTTTCAGGTATTGTTGGTGGTTGGAGCGGGAGTTTAAACCAGTTCCTGCTTTTATTTTGCCATCTTGGGTATGCCCTTCAGTTTTCAAATCTTCAGAGGCACTTGTGTTCCGATTGGCTACAGCTTACCAATATAATGCTGGTATTAAAGATGGTTGCTTAGGTGCGGCTAGGTGGCGCAGTGAGTAGAGCGTCGGCCCTGGAGTCAGAAGGACCTGAGTTTAGATCCGGCCTCAGACACTCAACACACACACAAACAAAAACCTAGCCGTGTAACCTTGGGCCAGTTACTTAACCCCAATTGCCCTCCAAAAAGCAAAAAAAAAAAAAAAAAAAGATGGTTGCTTATTCCCATGCATCTCTTGGGGTCATTAAAGGAGCTTTGCACTTTCCTAGTGGTAATCTTGCTTGCCCACATCTTCCTGTTTACCTCTGGGCTCAACTTGTTGTCCATCCCATTGTCTATATGTTTGACACTAAAATGCTCTCAGGTTACTTTGGTAGGGTACAGAGTCCAGATGAAGAAAAGCCAGAGTTCTGCTGTCCTTTGCACTGGTCAAGTTATAGTCAGAGAATTGTGTCTAGCTCTGGGTGCCACATAGAACTCACTAAATCTTAGAAACAGGTGAGGGGAATTGACGTTTAGTTGGGCTACTTTTCTGCTTACTTTTTTCAGTGCTTCCCCACCCCCCACAACAGCATATAGTCCAGGATAGGATCTGCAAATACTTTCACAATAGACATTAGTCAAATTACAAAGGCACATTGTACTAGATGGGATGAAAAATGGTAAAGAAGAAATAAAACCAAACAATGAAGAGAAAAATATCAATTAGTTTTCTTCCATCAGGATTCAAACTCAGTTCTTTCTAGTTATCTCTCTGGGTGTCACATCTCTCTCCTTCATGAGTCTTTCGGGATTGACTTATATCACTGCATTGCTGAGAAGAGTCCAGTATGTCACAGTTGGTCATCACATATATGTGTCTGTGATTGTATACAGATTTCTCTTGGTTCTACTCTTCTCACTCAGCATCAGTTTGTATAAGTCTTTCCAGGTAAATATGAAAACTGTCTCCTCCTCATTTCTTATAGCACAATAATATTACATTACATGCATATACCACAACTTTTTTTAGCCATTCTCCAATTGATGGGCACCCCTCTAATTTCCAATTCTTTGCAACCACGAAAAGAACTGCTATAAATATTTTTGTACATATGGGTCTTCCTCACTCTTCTATGATCTCTTTGGGATATAACACTAGAAGTGGTATTGCTGGGTCAAAGGGTATGAAATTATTTATAGTCCTTTGGTCATAGTTCCAGATTCCTCTCCAGAATAGTTGGATAAGTTCAAAACTCCACCAGCAATGCATTAGTGTTCCAATTTGCCCACATCCTCTCCAGTATTCATCATTTTCCTGTTTTGTCATCTTAGCCAATCTGACTGGAGAGATGTGGTATCTCAGAGTTGTTTTGATTTGCATTTCTCTAATCAATAGTGATTTAGAGCATTTCTTCATATGCTTATAGATATCCTTAATTTCTTTCTCTGAAAACTGTTCATATCCTTTGACCATTTATCAATTGGGGAATGACTTGAATTCTTATAGATTTGACTCAATTCTCTGGATAATTTAGAAATGAGTCCTTTATCAAAGACTTAGGTTGTAAAAATTCTTTCCCAATTTCCCACCTCCCTCTTGATCTTGGTTACATTGGCTTTGTTTATACAGAAGCTTTTCAATTTAATGTAATCAAAATTATCCATTTTGCATTTTATAATGCTCTCTAATTCTTATTTGGTCCTAAAGTCTTTCCCTCTCCACAAATCTGACAGATAAACTATTCCTTGCTTTACCAGATTGCTTACAGTATCATCCTTTATATCTAGATCATGCACACATTTAGACTTGATTTGGGTATATGATGTTAGATAATGGTCTATGCCTAGTTTCTGCCATACTATATTCCAGTTTTCCCAGCAGTTTTTGTCAAATAGTGCATTATTATCCCCAAAACTGGGGTCTGTGGGTTTATCAAACGATAGAATTCTATACTCATTAACTGCTGGATCTCATGCACCCAATCTATTCCATTGATCCACTACTCTACTCCTCAGCCAGTACCAAGCAGTTTTGATGACTGCTGATGTATAATACAGATTAAAATCTGGCATAGCTGGTTCACCTTCCCTAGCATTTCTTTTTATTAATTCCCTTGATATTCTAGACCGTTTGTTTTTCCAAATAAATTGTTATTATTTTGTCTAACTCTACAAAGTAGTTTTTTGGTAAATTGATTGGTATGGCACTAAATATATAGTTTAGTTAGAGTAAAATTGTCATTTTTATTATATTAGCTCAACCCATCCACGAGCAACTGATATTTTTCCAATTAGTTAGATCTGACTTTATTTGTGTGAGAAGTGTTTTGTAGTTGTGATCATATAGGTCCTGGGTTTCTTTTGGCAGGAAGATTCCCAAATATTTTAGAATGTCTACAGTGACTTTAAATGGGATTTCCCTTTCTATCTCTTGCTGTTGAATTTCATTAGAGATATATAGGAATGCCAAGGATTTATGTGGGTTTATTTTATATACTGCTACTTTGCC
The DNA here is from genome assembly GCA_011680675.1 of Gymnobelideus leadbeateri. Lineage (NCBI taxonomy): Eukaryota > Metazoa > Chordata > Mammalia > Diprotodontia > Petauridae > Gymnobelideus > Gymnobelideus leadbeateri. The sequence continues at coordinate 60,115 of WOXC01008822.1, forward strand.
AAATTTATTTACCATCTCAAGTAGTTTTTTACTTGATTCTCTCGGATTCTCTAAATATATCATCATATCATCTGCAAAGAGTGATAGCTTGGTCTCTTCTTTTCCTAATTTGATTCCTTTGATCTCTTTTTCTTCTCTAATTGCTACTGCTTGTACTAGATTGAATAAGAGGGGTGATAGTGGACACCCTTGTTTAACTCCTGATCTTATTTGAAATGCCTCTAGTTTAACCCCATTGCATATAATACTTGCTGATAGTTTAAAACAGATGCTATCTACTATTTTAAGAAAGGCTCCATTTATTCCTATACTTTCTAGTGTTTTTGTGTGCATCTATTGAGATAATCATGTGTTTTCTGCTAGTTTTATTGTTGATATGATCAATTATACTGATGGTTTTCCTAATATTAAACCGTCCTTGCATTCCTGGAATAAATCCTATCTGATCAAAGTGTATTATTCTTGTGATAAGTTGTTGTAGTCTTTTAGCTAATATTTTATTTAAAATTTTTGCATCTAAATTCATGAGGGAAATTGGTCTAGAATTTTCTTTCTCTGTTTTATCTCTTCCTGATTTAGGAATCAGTACCATACTTATGTCATAAAAAGAATTTGGTAGGACTCCTTCTTCACTACTTTTCTGAAATAGTTTGTAGAGTATTGGAATCAATTGTTCTTTAAATGTTTGATAGAATTCACTAGTAAACCCATCTGGCCCTGGGGATTTTTTCCTAGGGAGTTCATTGATGGCTTGTTTGATTTCTTTTTCTGAGATGGGGTTATTTAGGTAATTCACTTCCTCTTCAGTTAATCTTGGCAACTTGTATTTTTGGAAATATTCATCCATTTCACTAAGATTGTCATATTTATGTGCATGCAATTGGGAAAAATAATTCCTCATTACTTTTTTGATTTCCTCTTCATTGGAGGTAGATTCACCCTTTTCATTTTTGATACTCATAATTTGGTTTTCTTCTTTCCTTTTTTTTAATAATAATGACTAAGGTTCTATCAATTTTATTGTTTTTTTCATAAAACCAGCTCTTAGTTTTATTTATTAATTCAATAGTTTTCTTAATTTCAATTTTATTAATCTCTCCTTTGGTTTTCAATATTTCTAATTTAGTACTAAATTGGGGGTTTTCAATCTGTTTTTTTTTTTCTAGCTTTTTCAATTGCATGTCCAATTCACTGACCTCCCTTCTCTCTGCTTTATTCAAGTATGCACTCAGGGATGTAAAACTTCCCCTAAGAACTGCCTTTAATGCATCCCACGAATTTTGTTGTCTTGTCTCATTAATATCATTCTCTTGATTGAAATTATTGTTTCCATAATTTCTTGTTTGACCCACCCATTCTTTAGGATTAAATTGTTTAATTTCCAATTAGGATTTAGTCTATCTTTCCATGGCCCTTTATTGCATATACTTTTTATTGCATCACGATCTAAGAATGATGCATTTAATATTTCTGCCTTTCTACACTGAATTGTGAGGTTTTTATGCCCTAGTACATGGTCTATTTTTGAGTATGTACCATGCACTGCTGAGAAGAAAGTAAATTCCTTTTTATCCCCATTCAGTTTTTTCCAGAAATCTACCATATCTAGTCTCTCTAAAATTCTGTTTGCCTCCTTAACTTCTTTCTTATTTATTTTGAGGCTAGATTTATCAAGTTCAGAAAGGGGGAGATTAAGGTCCCCCACTAGTATAGTTTTGCTATCTATTTCTTCCTCTAATTCCTTTAACTTCTCCTCTAGGAATTTGGATGCTATACCACTTGGTGCATATGTTAAGTAATGATATTGCTTCATTTTTGATGGTGCCTTTTGGCAGGATATAGTTTCCTTCCTTATCTCTCTCTCTCTTTTTTTTTAAAGCAATTGGGGTTAAGTAACTTGCTCAAGGTTACACGGCTAGTCATTATTTAGGTGTGGGTGCTCATTTTCTGAGGCCGGATTTGATCTCGGGTCATCCCAACTCCGAGGCCAGCGCTCTTACTCACTGCGCCACCTAGCCGCCCCCCTTATCTCTTTTAATTAGATCAATTTTGCTTTTCCTTTATCTGAGATAAGGATTGCTACCCCTGCTTTTTTACTTTAGCTGAGGCATAATAAATTCTACTCCAACCTTTTACCTTTACCCTGTGGGTATCCCTTTGTTTCAAATGTGTTTCTTGTAGACAGCATATTGTAGGATTATGGTTTTTAATCCATTCTGCTCACCACCTCTGTTTTATGGGAGAGTTCATCCCATTCACATTCACAGTAATGATGACTATCTGTCTCTTCCCTTCAATCCTACTCCCTCCCCTGCTTATGTTTCTGCTTCTTCCTTCTCCTTTCCCCTCCTTGAAATTTTCCCTTTTGACTGCCCCCTCCCTCAGTGTTCCCACCCAGTGACCCCCCCCTTCTTAACCTACCCTCTCCCCTTACTACTATTTCCTACCCCTCTAATGCCCCCCCTTTAGACTCCTCCTTTTTATCCCCCCCCTTACCCTCTTACTGCCTATAGGACTCAATACATTTTTATACTTATCAGAGTAAGTTACTCCCCGTTTGACAACAACCCAATAAGAGTAAATTTCAAATAGTGCTCCTCTCCCTCCCTCCTTTTCCTCTATTTAATGAATTTATGTGTCTATTCACATTAGAATCTTAAACTTTACTGATTAATTTGATCCCTCTTTCAACACAAACCAGTGATAATAGTGTTTAAATGTTCCTCTCCCTCTTTCTTTCCCCTCTACTATAGTGTGTTTTTATGCCTCATCAAATGGCTTACCTTTTCCTATCTCATCCTTTCGTTTTATCCCATTACATTCCCTTTTATCCCCTTAATAAGGTTTTTTTTTTAATCTTCAGGTTAGATCATTCATACCCACACCCTCTATCTATGTATAACCCTTTTGAAGGTCATGATAATCATAAAAATTTCAATATTGACATTTATCATCTCCTCATATAGGGATGTGAACATTTTGCTCTTCTTGTATACCAATTTATGTGCATGTGTGCATGAGTGTGGGTGTGTGCACGTATGTATGTGTGTGTCTGTGTTTTCCTTGTTTATCTTTTATGTCTTTCTTGAGTCTTGTAATTGGAGATCAAATTTTCCATTCAGCTCTGTCTTTTTCATCAGGAAAGTCTGGAAGTCCCTTATTTCATTAGATGGCCATCTCCTTGCCTGAAAGATTATGCTCAGTTTTGCCTGGTAGTTAATCCTTGGTTGTAGTCCTTAGCTCTCTTGCCCTATGAAATATCAAATTCCAATCCCTCTGATCTTTTAATGTAGAAGCTGCTAGGTCCTGTGTGATCCTAACTGTAGTTCCTCGATATTTGAATTGTTTCTTTTTGGCTGTTTGCAGAATTTTTTCCTTAATCTTGTAATTCTGGAATTTGACTACTATATTTCTTGGAGTTTTCAATTTGGGATCTCTTTCAGGAGAAGTCTGGTGAATTCTTTTGATAACTATTTTGTCTTATGATTCCAGGACTTCAGGACAGTTTTCTTTGACAATCTCTTGGAAGATGTTGTCTAGGCTGCTTTTTCCATCATGGCTTTCTGGTAGACCAATAATTCTTAAGTTATCTCTCCTGTATCTGTTCTCTAGCTCGGTTGTTTTTCCAGTGAGATATTTTACATTTTCTTCCAATTTTTCAATTGCCTTGTTTTTTGTTTGATTGACTCTTGGTGCATCATAGAGTTCTGAGTTTCAATTTGATTGAATCTAATTTTTAGTGAATTATAGTCTTCAGTTAGTTTTTGAAGGTCCTTTTTTAGGGAGGTATTTTCTCCAATTACTTCACTACTTTTACTTTTTAAGGATTTGTTTTCTTCAGTGAAACTTTTTTCCACATTGGCCAGTGCCTCCCTGATTTGGTCTTTAAAATCTTTCTTAAGCTCCTCCAAGAATGCTATTTGGGCTTGAGACCAGTTCATATTTCCTTCTGTGGTCTCAGGAGTGGGTAAAGAGTCCAAGTTGTCCTCTGTATTTGGTTGTTCTTGACCTACATAATAAGCTTGGATAGATTTTCTTGCCTACCCCTTCTCCTTCTCAGCTTCCTTCCTTCTAATTGTGATTTCCTATTTCTTAATTTCTCAGGCTGTGAGCTAAGGGCCTGGTCATTGACTTTCAATGCTGTAGCCTCTGGGTGTCTAGTATGTGGCTAAGGCAGGAGTCTCAGAGAGGTATGCTGATGTGCAGAGTGTAGTCTGTGGAGGAGGGGGTAGTCTGGCCACTTCTGATTTCTGCCTCTATACCCCTGAGCTATAGCTCAGGCAGGCTTTTGCTGGTCAGGTGAGGTGTGGCTTGTTGGGACCCCTCCCTCTCTTCTCTTAGACTCCTGGCTATCTAAGTTACACCCCTTCTTGAAGACTCCAAAGCCTGAGGCTATTTCCACTAACTTGGGATTTCACTCTGGGTGGGAGACTTATCTTTGGGTTTTCTACTTCATGAAGGAGGGATGAGGGATCAGAGCAACCAGAATTTACTTTGCCATTCTAGCCCCTGCATATACAGTCAGGCAATTTATAAACTTCCAGGCTGGGGGCTGATAGCTATTGGAGAAGCTGCTGTCTCTCCTGGGGGCCTGAGCCCTCTCTTACCTGGCTCCAATGATTCCTCCTGTCCCCTCATGAGATGAGATGATGGTGAGATGATAGGATTCGTCCTTGGTAAGTCAGCCAGCTGGCGCTTCTTCTCTCTCTGGTGTAGTCTGCTTCTCTGCTCTTAAGTCTGAGCTGTGCAGAACCCACGTGCTCTGCGCTCACCCTGTCTGGACCCACTGGGCACTTTCCTGGGCTGGATTCTGCCATGCTCCATCTCCAAGTAGATTTTGTCTCTCTAGAATCCATTCAGATTCACTTTTTAAGATTTAGTGACGGTATTCACAGAGGAGCTTAGAGAAGTTACTGCTTCCTTTCTGCCATCTTGGCTCCACCCCGCCCCGCCCTGCCTCCCCAAGAGTTAATGTTTCTTAAAACTGGATAAAAATACTCAAGGCACAGTGAGAAAGCCTAGAAATGAAGACTTTTGATTATTTGGGTTAATGGAACTATTAGTGGAAGAATAAACCAAACTCCTGAGTAACTTCCAAAGCATTTCTAGTTGGCTTCGGAGCTTTAGAAAGTATGTATTTACATTTGAATGCGGATTCCCAGGTATGGGACTCCAAATACTTGAGATATAGCATGGGATTGTGGGAAGAATAACGCATTCAGCATCCAAAGACCTAGATTTGAATGCCAATTTTGCCACTTAATCTCCATTACCTTGGACAAACCTCAATTTCTTAGAATTTCAGTTTCTTCAAAAAGAATAAGAACATTTATGTGAACTAGTATTAACCAGAATTTTCTAGTCCTTTAAGATTTGCTAAATTTGCTACAAATATCTTATTTGATCCTCACAACAACCCTGTGAGATAGGTGCTGTCATTACCCCCATTTTACAGATAAGAGAACTGAGGCAAGGAGAATAGCTGGTCAGGGTCACACAGGTACCAAATGCCTGATGCAGCATTTTCAGTGAGGTCCTTTGATTTTGTATCCACTTGCTCATTCTAGTGTACCATGCCCAGTGAGGCCAGGAGGACAGGGCTTCCTGCTGTCTGGGCTAGCCAGTAAAGAGCCTGACAGGAGAGTAAGATGCTTTCTGATTATGTCATACCTTCAAGAAAACCCTCCCCTGGCTATGATGAGCCCCAAGAGAAGCTTCATGGATTGCATATGTTCTTTCCAGGCTGTTAGGCACAGACTAAACATTCATCATTTTCTTTCATAGATCTTCTCTCGGGTTTCCCTTGTTTATGTTCCCCCTGTTTGCCCACCTCTGGTTCCCCGCTCCTCCTCCACACACACACCTTGACACTACATCAGGGAAAAAAGCCCACAGAATTCCCTAATGAAATGCTCATCTCTTTAAACCAGAAAATCAATGCTTCTGACAACTGTACATATTACAGTATTTACATGACAGGGACTAGTCCCAGCATCTGTTGCTTTGTCAGTTTCCCAAAGTCAAGTTCACTAATAACGTGATGGGCTGATTGCAAACTTCGATGTTTTCCCTTCACTCTGGGGCTCTGCTTTTAGGAGAAGGCACTGGGGGGTCAGATCTGTACTTTAGCTTCTGGGACAAAGAGAAGGAAGATTCCAAATATGATACTCAGGAATAAAAATCATCATCTTCTTGAACAACAATGGAAACCCAATTGGACCCACTCTACTTTCTCTGCTCTCAGCCATTGGATACTGGCTGTGTGAGAAGAAGGCGTCACATTTCCTAAAGGTGTGTCTTCTTCTCTTTGGTCCTCACTCAGTAAGTCTGCTGAACCTTCAAAGTCCCAGAGTTACCAGTGATACCTCGTTAGGGAGGCCATCTGCTCCAACCCCTTGCCAAAAGTGAAAATTCCTTCTATAACATGGCCATTTAGATTCTTTTTGAAAGACAACATCACAGTGGCTCACACTTCCCCCATATCCCCCCATTCCATTTTCAGACATTCCTAAACATTATGAAGTTTTCCATACTTTTTTCCCATCTCCCATCACCAACAGACTTTTGGTCATTTCTAATGCAATATCTCTTAGGCATCTCAAACTCAGTTTGTCCAAAATGCAACTAATTTTCTTTTCCTCAAGCTCACTCCACTTCTGAGATTATTATCATCAGTCCTCACCATCCTTCTGGCCTCTTAGTTCTGTAAGCTTACAGTCAATCTTGAGTTTTCACTTCATTTCACCCCACATATTCAATTGGTTGCTTAACCCCTGTTTGCCTCATTTCCCCCAACTGTAAAATGGGGAGAATAATAATACCTGCCTTGTAGGAGTGTTGTAAAGATGAAATGAGACATTTGCAAAGTAATTAGCACTCTGTCTGGCATATAGTAGGCACTATATAAATGCTTATTCCCTCTACCATCCCCTCATTCATTGAATGACTTGATTGATTGAGGACAAAGTCTATGTGATCCAGTGAAAAGCATAGCCAGAAGATCTGGGTCAAAATCCTGGCTCTGCCCCCTGACCACTCGTATGACCCTTGGACAAGCTGCTTCACTCTCTGTATCTCAGCATCCTCCTATATAAAGAGCACTGATATCCCGCTTCCAGCCTAGCCATCAAAGCATCATCCTCAGAAGCATTCCCTCTGGATATGGATGGGTTCTGGTTGTCCCCTCTCTGCACAGCTCCCGAAGCTCTGGAAAAGAAAGCTCCCCACCCTCCAGCCCTTGGCACTGTCCACTGGTTCAACACCAGAAACTGACCCTGGTCTTATCAGTACAAGGACATCACTGAGGATGCATAACCATCCACTTCCAGGCTGGGTCCAAGAACCACGGGCCCCATTGTATGCAATTATGATTGGTCCAGTATATTGGTCCAGTGAGAAGGATGCTGGACCTGAGTTCAAATCTTGGCTCTGGAACTCATTGCTAGTTACTTCATCTCTCTGGGGTCCCTTCTTTATCTGCCAAATGAGGGGATCCGACTAGGTGAGTTTGAAGGTCCCTTCAGCTCCGAAGGTAGGGCTACCCCTCTGAATTGTGGGATGTGGCTGCTGCCCAAGATCATGGGCAAAACCCAAACCAAGCTGTATCATTATTCCTTCTGCAAGGATGTACAAATAGGAAATGCCTTTGTGTTTGATCCTGGAGGTGATGGGAAGCCACTGGAGCTAATTGAGCAAGGTGGAGACATGTTCAAATGTAATTAGGGAATGTTTCCAAATCAACCCTTCATAGAAGATGGTTCACAGGAAAGGTCCCCGTGTTCTTCCCAAGCCCTTCCAGGACCACCACTCCCCTGGGTCAGTCAGAACTATGCTCTCAGACAGCACAGTGCCAGACCTCTGGCCCAGTGCCTAATATCATAAGCCACATCATGTCAGTGAGTCATTCACGGGCTCTCACCTCTCATTCTTTAATGAGTTTGTCAAAAGTTGTATCACCAAAAATATGATCCTGGAACTTGTGTTATGGAGTTCCCTCCCCTCAAATGCACACAACTGACATATTCTTATTTCTTCTCATGTTATTTTATTGTTCTAGGGCAAGGGCTTAATAAATGCTTGCTGATTGAAAGTCTCCAGCGCTTACCTCCACCCCTGCATCTTTGTTAATTCAATGTGTATTTATAAGTACCTTCTAGATGTGAGGTATTATTCAAGGTGCTGAGGGCACAAATTCAAAATAAATGAATTCTTGCCCTTAGGCAACTTACATTTGGGGAAGAGGGATACCACATGTACACAATTTTAGCAAAATATATAGGGAGAGGTTCTACAACTCTGATTTCCTTGGCATCAGGCACTCACTGGTAAGGGGATTCTTTCTAAGGATATAGGTCAGGCACTTTCTCTGAAACTTAAGGTTTTAGGGAGTTGCCCGGGGCACTGGGAGGTTAAGGCTAAATCTCTACCCACTATACCACACTGTCTTTCTGAAAAAATGATAAAAATATAAAGCAATCTTGGGGGGCAGCCCTGACAAATGGGGTGACCAAAAAAAGCCACGTATAAAAGAGGGAAACTGAGGCAAGCCTTGAAGGGAGCTAGAGGTTGCAAGACAAAGAGATGAAAGGATAGAATATTCCTGAGATGAGGACAAGTCTGCCCAAAGCCACAGAATTCATAGTTAGAATGCTGAGTTCTGGGATGAACAAGGAGACCAGTTTGACTAGAATAGAGAATTCATGAGAATAGGTAGCAGGCAATCATAGACTCATAACTGTAAAGCTGGAAAGTAACTCAGAGACTATCAATCAATGTGCAGGCATAAGGAAGGAAGGAAGAAAGGGGGAGGGAGACAGGAGAGGAGAAGAAAGGAGGGGAGGGGAGAGGAGGGGACGTAAGGAGAGGAGAGGAAAAGGAAAGGAAAGTAACAGAGGCATCTGATGGGGGAGCAGGATGTGAGTTCGTTTTATGATTCTAGCACTCTGCTGTATTATCTTCCACAGAGCAATCTCAAAAGTTGAACTTTGCTCGGGACACTGCTGATAACCAGGCCTATCAGGACAGTTACCTTCGCTATCTCCCCTGCTGCCACAGACATAATTTAAGGAGGTTTTCCCAATTTATAATTATGTACTCGTAAAGTTGTGCTCATGGCAAACTCACACTCCGTGTCTCATAATCCAATTTTCAACACAGCCCAAATTTTGGCCATTCTTATGGCACAGAACGAGGACTTTCATGACCTGTCTTCCCTGCTGTTTATTGTCTACGGTTTCTACAAAACCTACAACATAAAGCTGGCTCATTTCCCTCCCTTCTCCTACCTCAATCCTTTCAATGTACAGTGGGGATAATAGTAACTGTGGCTCAAAGATGTCTTCCCAAAGCATCCCCCATGGTTCTTCCCAATTCTCCTCTCCATTGTCTCTCTCTTGATTCCCTTTCACTGGAACTGGGCTGATCCAGGAGTACTTTCTGATGATTTAAAATATGCATCTTGAATTTTTTTTCCGTTTATTTATTGTTCCTGGGGAATGGTCTTGCTGATGGCAGTAGAGCATATGGATGTGACAGAGACCATATGAGAGCCGAAGCAGCCTTCACTCTACAGACAACAGACACCCCAGGACAGTGTCCTGACCACTTCATTTGGCTGGCAATAGGGAAGCAGGCCAGTCACCTAATGGTTAACATTGATTTTTTTTTCTTTTCCTTTTTCTTTTCCATTTCATTTTCATTTCTTTGTTCAAGGCAACCAGAGAGCTAATGGTGGGCGAATTTATTATGCTTCATTGTTGGGCTTGAGGAATGAGTACCGATTCTTCTAGGTTCTATGCTCGGACTCCCACCTTTGTCTATTTTATTTTGCCATTCTTTTTGCACACATCCAACACATGCTGAGGTTATTGAAAAGCACAGATTACACGGAATTCAATTTGCATATTTATTCAAGGGGCCAATCCCATAGTCTTGGCTCAGGCAAAATGCCCACTGACTAAAAGCTTGCTCACCCTTCTCATTGGCATGAGCAGTGGCTTCCTTTTCACTGGCTTCTAGTGGACAGGAGTCTTCAAGCTTAGTGTGCTTTCAGAAGCTTTATGCAAGGAGTTTAGAAGGGAGGTTTTTGTGTCTTCTGTAACCATTCTAAGGATTTAAGCTAAGGGATTAGGGTAAAAATGATTGCCATGAGTATGCTCTCAAAGACTCATATGGGAGTGAACACATTGGGGTATGATGTGTGGGGTTTGGAGTCTGAGGAACTGGGTGTGAATCTTGACTGTCATTTACTGATCATAAGCCACTTCACTTCTCTGTTAAGTTCTGGCCTCAGTTTCCTCTTCTTCAAAATGAGGGGGTTGGTCAGAATGTTTAAGATCACTACCACAGTCACTGGTACATATAGGATGCTTAACGAGCAAATGAAATAATGGGAGATAGTTACCAAAAAAAGATATTTGTAAGGTACTTTGCACAGTGCCCAGAACATAGTAGGTACTTACTAATACATGCTTACATCCTCCCTGCCTCCCTTTCTCCCTCTATTCTTTCCTCATTTTTTCCTTTCCTCTCCCTCCCTCCCTTCTTCCCTCCCTTCCTTCTTTCCTTCCTTCCTTCCTTCCCTCCCTCCTTCCACTTTACTACATACCAAAGACCTCTTAATTGTCAAAAATAGTGTTTTTTCCCTAGCTTCCATCCCCCTTGATCCTATAGTAGCTACCGCTGTTGTCTCATTCCTTCTTTCATGCCCTTTGTTCTGTGTCATTGCTTTCTTCTGGTCTTCCACTGAGCTCTCTGAACTGTTGTCCATCTCCTTCTTAGGCCACTTACTTGTGACTATACTCTAAGACTCTGCCTTTGTTTCTTCTCCTTCTTTATCTATATCATCTCTCAGTCATCTACATCTATCCACTGGGATGCCATTATTTATCTCTGCCTTCATGCCTTCTGTCAGTATTGCCACAGCTCCCAACTCACATAGACTATGGCACAGGGTGTTCACCCTGGTCTGTACTGAGTGTCAATCTTAAAGTTTGTACAGGTTCCAGCAACTTTGGAAGGTGGCACCCATCTTAGCAGTAGCCAGTCTATACTTGCATTTGTGCTTGATATTTTTAGCATTTGAGTTTCTAAGTGAGAGACCAAGTCAAAGCCAAGAACCAGAATTTACAGATGGGATTTATCCTCAACTGGCAAATGTGATCGATTTCTTGGTCCTCTCACTTTCTTGGTTATGAGACTGCTCACAAGTCTTCTAGACTTGCAGTGGTATGCAACAAAAAAACAAAAAGCATTTGCTTAGATCACTCTATGAACCAATGCATGAAGTCATCATTGAGCATTTATTAAGCACCTAGTTCCGTGTTATGTCCAAGTTCTGTGTTAAGCACTGGAGATATAAAGAAAGGCAAACAGCAGCAACAGAAGCAGCAGCAAACCCAAACCAGTCCTGCTGTTGAGGAACTCAGAGTCTTATAAGACAGGGAACTTGGAAACAATTGTATAAACAGGATATGGCAGGAACGACATAGAGGTGATTGCAGAGGGAAGGTATTAGTATTGAGGGGGATAGGTATAGATAAGGAGGGAGAAGGTTCCAGGCCTGAAGGACAGTCAGTGAAATTGTGCAGGGTCTGGTGATGGGTTGTCATAGGAGGAGAATAGCAAGGCCACCAGTTACCAGTCAGCAGTAGGGAGGAGGGGCGGGGCAAAAGGTGTGAGCAGACTGGAAAGGTGGGAAGAGATGAAATTGTGGAGGGCTTGGGAAACCAAACAAATTTTTTAGCATTTGGAAGTTTATTTATAGCTCCTTTAATGCTTATTCATTCTTCTTCTTCCAACAACATCCTGACATCATTAAGCCACACATAGGATTATAAGGTTAGATTATATCTGAGACTTAGAAGGGGCCTCAAAAACTAGCCAGCCTGATGGCTACATGAACAGGAATCTTATGGTTCAATGGAAAGAGAACTGGCTCTGGAGTCAGAGGGTCTGTGTTCAAATTTCACCTTTGACACCTTGCCTTTTGACCTTAAGCAAACCACCTAATTGCCTCATGCCTCAGTTTCCTGATCTGTAAAATAAAGGTAGACTAGGTAGCTTCTGAAATATTTTTCAGCTGGTTCTTTCCTACCTTTCTATCTTCTTAGGTCTCACTCTCTTCCATGTAATCTGTGACTCAGTGATATGGAATTTCTTGGTCTTTCTCAAACATGTCTCCATTTCCCAACTCTGGCCTCTTCACTATCTGTCTCCCATGACTGGAATGCCCTCCCTCCTCACTTCTGCCTCCCAGCTTCCTTCAAGATTCAGTTCAAACCAAATCTTTGTCAAGGGATCTTTCCTGATCCCCAACTCTCCACTGCTAGTGCCTTGCCTCTGACATGACTTTCCATTAGTCCAAGATGGGCTTTTGCCTTTTTTTTTGCATCCTTCACACTTAGCACAATGCCTGGCAGAAGGTCATCCTTTTATAAATGTGTGTTGTCTGATTGACTTGCAGCTCTGAATCTATGATCCAATCATTCCTCTATAATTACCTTGGCAAGATTGTCACTCAGTTTTCTTTTGATGCACCAGGAATCATTTTATGCCTGAGAAATAGTGGCTTACATTTGCATCAAACTTCATCATTGCAGAAAGGAAGAGAAGATGCAGAATATAAAAAAAGTTGGAAAGAGATATTTGATTAAAAGAGACTCTCCCTTGCATGAAATCACAAGAATTGGAAGCCTACTTTGAAAGGCAACCTGAAAATAAAAGGCATTTGTCTCAACACCTCCTGCATCCATGGGTGACTCCCAGTTCCACATGTCAACCGTCAAGCCATTCAGTGGGCTCTAAGGGATGAAGTGGTAGTGGCAGCTAGGCAGATGCCAAATGGAAATGAGCCAAGAAAGAACAGAATTCATTCTCAGCCTCTCAGGGTGGGTGGGGATGCTGAAGGGACAAAGAGACTCACCTGCTACCTGGTAAGTGAGCAGGTTTCTTTGTCATGGACAAAGCTGAATACCCCCTAATTTCTGGGGTGGGGTGAGGGGGAATGGTAAACCTAAAAATCATAAGAGATTTCTGCTCTTTCTTCTTTCCCAAACCTGAAAGCTCTTTCTGCTAATCAGACTCTCTGATTAGAGAAAGACTTAGAAAATTCCACCACTTGTTAGCAAATGGTATGTGTGCATAGATGTAGGTGTGTGTGTGTGTGTGTGTGTGTGTGTGTGTGAGCTCCTGTGAGTTGTTCAGCCATCCATGCACTACATACAGTCTGACAATTTCAAGAAAAATATAAAGCATATTAACTTTTGTGTGAGATGGATGTTCAAGAATTTTAAAAAAAGAAGACATTTGACTAAGCAGGAAAAGACATGGTTCTATCAAAGGCATTGTTAGTCTGTCAGTCAATAAACATTTATTAAGAACCTAGTATGTGCAAGGCACTGAGCACTAAGGTGCAATAGTGGATTAAATCTAGTCTGCATTAACATCATCAAAGGAGCAAACACTAGGTTCATAAGGGGCACCTATGATAAGAGAACTAGAGAACGCCAGCCTTGGAGTGAGGGAATTCTTGGTTCACATTCCACATCTCCCAAACACTAGTTGTGTGACTCTGTGTACACCCCTTAACCTCTCAGTGCTCTAACATTTGAAGTTTCTGAGGGGTTGCTGATCAGTATTTCCTGCAGGTAATTCCCACAATAGGAGTGATAAAGTCAGAGATCCAGGACAAACAGCAAAACTCAACCCAACTATGGGTAGGTGGATGGCACACTAGATTTGGAGCCCAAAGACCTGGATTCCTACTCACTCATTACCTGGCCTCAGACAAATAACTTCTCTCAGACTTTGTTTCTGAACTTGTGATGTTGGGATAATAATACTGATATTCCAGGCTTGTGAGAATCAAATGCCAAAATGTATGTCAAATCTAAGTGAGATTTCACCTTTGCTTTCTTCATGCATCTCCTTACCTGATGTTTTTCTTTCCACAAATGTTTATAGACCATTGGGACTAAACCTATTTTGCCTGACTTTATATTATTTGTACCTGTGTGAAGGTCATTTGAGGGCAGGGACACTTTGATTTAGGTGTTTGGACTGCCAATGCCCAGCATAGTACCTTGTAAGTACCAAAGGCTTATTAAATGCTTGTTGACTTGAAATACCCCTAAGTAACTCCAGGTTCCATGAGCTCAGGGCCCTGTTCTTCTATATTTGCATCTCTCAAATGGACCACAGAGCCTTGAAGGTCATAGGTGATATACAAATAAAATTTGCTGAATTTTACTGAATTCATTCAATAAACATTTATTAAGCACTGATTATGAGTCGGGTACTGTGCTAACTTTAAATTCACACTGAGGATACAAAAAGAGGCAAAATACAGTCCTTCAAGGAGAGGCAGCTAGGTGATGAAGTGGATATAGCATCATTCCTAGAGTCAGAAGACCTGAGTTCAAATTTGGCCTCAGACATTTACTAGCTGTGTAACTCAGAGAAAGTCACAAAACCCTGCTTGCCTCAGTTTCCTCATCTGCAAAATGGGTTGGAGAAGGAAATGGCCACTTACTCCAGTATCTTTGCCTAGAATACCCTAAATGGGGTCACAGAGAGTTAGACATGAGTTAGACACAGAGAGTTAGATGAGCTTATATCCAATGAACTGGATGCAGAACCACTACCAAGCCATTTGATGAAATAAATATTCACAAAGAAATTCAGAAGGCCTCACATCCTTTCCGAAATCTTTCACAGTGATTCGGGAGGCACAATTCTGTTCACTCACAAAAATAGAATTATGATGGTTACAAACACCACAAGACACTTCTCCTTGGGTTCTCGGTTTCTCATTTGTAAAATCTGCCTATCATCATTTTAATAGAATTCCATTAAACTCAATGTCAGAAATATTTCACTAGAAAAGGCATAGAAGACATGGAGGACAAAGAGATGAGTCCCTGCCCTCAGTCCTAAACCATAGTTTGGATGGACATTGATAGACTGGGAAGGTCCAGACAAGGGTCACCAGGATGATGGAGGGTCATGATTCAGAGAATTTTGAGATTATTTGAAGAAAGCAGACCTGTTTATATTGAGGGAGAGAGAGCGAAGAGCAAGGGGTGGGGAATGAGAACCTCTTTATGCTTTTTATAGGCTGTGAAGTGGAGGAGAGGTCTTCTGTTTTGCTCCAGAGGGCCTAACCAGAAGCAATGGAGAAGAGGAGAAGATGTTGGCAAAGAGGGGAATTTAGGTTTGATGCTGGCAAAACAAAACAAAACAAAACTTTCTAACAGTGAGAGCTGTCCTAGAAAGTAGAATGGAGAGGGGCGGAGCCAAGATGGTGGAGTAGAAACAGCACATTCAAGGTGCTCTCCCCCCAGATCATCTCCAAACCATGTAAAAGGGGACTCTGAACAACTTCTGCAGCCCCAGCACCCACAGAAAGACACAGAGAAGCTAACCTCCCACTGAGGACAGCCCAGCAGCCCTGAGGGAGTGGCCAGTACAGCACTCTGGGAGCTGACAGCACAGTGCTCTGGGAGCCAAGCCCAGGCCCACATGAGGTGTGGTTTTAGCTGCAAGGCAGCCCAGCCAACAGCCAGACGGAGGGACCCCCGAACACCAGCAGCTGTGGCGATTCCAGAATTATCAACACAGACATGCCTAGGACAAAGTGAGAGGTTTGTGCCCTATGGACTTTGGGACCAGTATTTGGGTAATGTGTTGGCTTCCTCCCGTGGGGGCTAGAAGCCACTCAGGAAACACGCCATTTTGCAGGTTCAGTGGCAGCTCCAGCCCCTGGCCTGTGGACTGTAGGGAGATCCAGTGATCAGTCTTGGAGGTTAATCACTCTTGCTTTAACCTGCTTGGATCTGGATTGTGATGGGGGGGGGAGAGGTCTGGGGTGGGCATCCAACTTGCCAGAACTGGAAGTTGTGAAGACCCCAACATTCGGGATGGAAGATCCCATGTTTGGTGGCAGAGCCCTACTGTGGCAAAAAGTCCCAAAGTCAAGTAATTGAGTGGCAACATGCCTAGGCAAAGGAAAAAAAATAAACAGAAAAACACCCCAAAGGAAAATATGAGCAGGTTACAGGCCATAGAGGACCTTAAGAAGGACTTTAAAAATCAAATAAGAGAAGTGGAGGAAAAATTGGGAAGAGAAATGAGAAGGATGCGGGAAAAGTATGAAATGAGGGTCAACAGCCTGACTGAGGAAAACAACACCTTAAAAAATAGACTAACTCAAATGGCAAAGGAGGCCCAAAAGGTCAATGAGGAGAAGAATGCCTTAAAAAGTCGAATTTGCCAGATGGAAAAAGAATCTCAAAAGCTCACTGAGGAGATTCATTCCTTCAGAGTCAGACTGGAGCAAATGGAAGCTAGTGACTTTATGAGAAATCAAGATGCTGTTAAACAGATCCAAACAAATAAAAGAATAGAAGGCAATGTGAAATATCTCATGGGAAAAACCACTGACCTGGAAAATAGATCCAGGAGAGATAATTTAAAAATTATTGGACTACCTGAAAGCCATGATCAAAGAAAGAACCTAGAAATCACCCTTCAAGAAATTCTCAAGGAAAATTGCCCTGATGTTTTAGATCCAGAGGGCAAAATAGAGGTTGAAAGAATACACAGATCACCTCCTGAAAAAGATCCCAAAAAGAAAACTCCCAGGAATATTATAGCCAGGTTCCAGAATCCCCAGATCAAGGAGAAAATACTACAAGCAGCCAGGAAGAAACAATTTCAATATTGTGGAAACACAATCAGAATAGCACAGGACCTGGCAGCTTCTACACTGAGGGATGGAAGGGCATGGAATATGATATTCCAGAGGACAAAAGAGCTGGGATTGAAGCCAAGGGTCACCTACCCAGCAAATCTGAGTATTTTGTTTCAGGGGAAAATATGGTCATTCAGTGGAATAAAAGACTTTCAAGCATTCTTGATGAAAAAACCAGTGTTGAATAGAAAATTTGACATCCAGATACAAGAAGCAAGAGATGCCTGAAAAGGTAAACAGGGAACAGAAATCAAAAGGAACTTATCAAAGTTGACCTTTTTACATTCCTACATGGAAAAACAATAACTGTGAATGATGAAACCTTTCTCAGTATGAAAATAATCGAAGAAGGGTATATGGGCATACGAATACATATGTGAATGTGTGTATATATATTTACAGTTATACATGGATAGAGAGCATAAGGTGAATTTGTTGGGAAGGGATGATACTTAAGGGGTGATTTAAGAGGTGAGAGGGGAAAGTGGCAAGAGAAGATGGGGAGAAACAGGGTAGGATAAACTATCTCATGTAGAAGAAGCAAGGGGAAGTGGCTGCAGGGGAGGGGAAGAACAGGAAGGCAAAAAGGCAAAACCATATTCTCATTGAATCTGGCTCAGGGAGAGAATGACATACATACTAAATGGGATATCTCACCCTGCAGCAGAGTAGGGGGAAGGGGGATAAGAGGGTAGATGATGGAGGGGAGGGCATTCCTGGGGGGAGGAGAGGTTGGAAGTACCCACCATAGAAGAGGGACAGGATCAAAGTAGGGAATGGACCAGGTGGAGGGTGGGATGGGTGGGAGGGAATTATAAGCAGCCTTTTACAATATATCTACTATGGTAATGTTTTGCATAGCTATACATGTACAACACATACTGAATTACTCATCTTGCCAGAGGAAATGGGTGACAAGGGAGGAAGGAAGTGGATCTGAAATTCAATGTTTTAAAATTAAATGTTTCCAATATATATATATATAAATACTATTATCCATACTCTTTTGTATGTAATTGGGAGATACGATGTGCAGGCATTGGGGCTCAGAGACTCACCTTGCTCTAATGGAAAAGTCGAAGGGGGTATGGGAGATGATATGGGAGAGAGCAGATTGGATGAGGGGATATTTTGTGGGACTGCTATTCTAGGGTGGTTGGTAGGGGAAAATGGGGAAAAATGTAACTCAAAATCTGGTGGAAATGAATGATGTAAACCAGAAGTTAATAAAGCATTTGTTTAAAATGCCAAAAAAAAAGAAAGTAGAATGGAATACCTTCCCCACCACCCTCTGGCCTCCAGTTCTAGTTTCCTCTGTGTGTGTGTGTGTGTGTGTGTGTGTGTGTGTGTGTGTGTGTGTGTGTGAGTGTGTGTGAGTGTGTGTGTGAGTGTGTGTGAGTGTGTGTGAGTGTGTGTGTGTGTGTGTGTGTGTGAGTGTGTGATCTTCACCCACTAGACTGTAAGCTTCAAATGTCTGGCACACAGTTAGTGCTTAATTAAAAACTGATTTTGTAGTAGGTTCCTCTTCCTGAGGAGCTTCTAGAGAAGGCTGGAGATATGTTATTGTGGTGGTGGTGGTGCAGAACATCTTGGTAGGGGTTAGACTTGCTGAAATCTAGGACCCTTCAAACTCCAAGATTCAGTGATTCATGAGGAAGTTCCATTCTACTGGGGGGGGGGGGTGGAGGTGGAGAAACAATGAATAAGTGGTATGTAAATTCAAAACTCAGATAAAATAAATACAATGTAATTTTGGGGGGCAATGGTATTAGAAGTTGGGGAATCTAAAAATATTTTTGTAGGAGATTTTCCCTAAGCTTAACCTCAAAAGGGGTTAAAGCTACAAGAAGCAGAAGTGAAGGGGGCAGAGCCAAGATGGTGGAGTAGAAGCACAAGCTTGGCCTGAGCTCCTGCTCCAATCACTTCCAATAACTGTAAAAAAAAGTCTCTAAACAAATTTTAGAGCTATGGAACCCACAAAGTGACAGAGAGAAACAAACCTTCCACTGAAGGCAGCCTGGCAGGCCAATAGAAAGAGTCTATTGCCTTGCTCTGGGAGCCAAGTACAGTCCCCACATGGGCCACGTGGTTCTGGCCCCAGGGTGATCCTGACCAGTGGTGGCCAGAGCAGACTATAGGAGAGTGAATCATCAGCAGCTGTGGCAGTTTCCAGACTTCTCCACTCCCAAACGCCAAAGACAAAGTAAAAGATCCGTGTGGAACTCTGTTGGAACAGGAGAGGATGGAGGACTGTAGTCTCACCCCTGCCCTGGGTCAAGCACAGGCACAGCGACTGGAGCTCCTAGCTTGCAGTTTGTAGGGGTACCAAGCAACAATTTAATTGCTCTTTCTTTAACCTGCTTGGATCTGGATCATGGTCTTGGGTGGTGATCCTCCTGGGGTGTGGCCAGTGTGCCAGAGCTTGTGGGGGCTGTAGAGATGATGCCCTCCTAATAGCTCCAGCAGCTGCAAAAACCCCAGCGATTTGGGACAAAGCTCTCTCCATTCTGGAATCAGAGATGAACCATGGCAAAGAGCTCAAAAGTCAAGTAATTGGCTGGCAATACAAGCAAGCAGAGGAAGCACAAATAGATGATAGAATCCTTTTTTGGGGACTAAAAGGATCAAGGCATGGAACTGGAGGAGGACAACTAAGTCAGAACTCCTACATCAAAAGCCTCCAAGAAAAAAATATGAATTGGTTACAGGCCATGGAGGGGGGCAAGAAGAATTTTGAAAACCAAGTAAGAGAAGTAGAGAAAAAATTGGGAAGAGAAATGAGAATGAAGCAAAAAAATCATGAAAAGCAAGTCAACAGACTGCTAAAGGAGGCCTAAAAATACACTGAAGAAAATAACACCTTAAAAAATAGAGTAACTCAAATAGTAAAAGAGGCCCAAAAAGCCAGTGAGGAGAAAAATCCCTTAAAAAGATGAATTGGCCAGATGGAAAAGGAATTTCAAAAACCCACTGAAGAGAATAACCCCTTCAAAATTAGATTGGAGTGATTGAAAGCTAATGACTTTATGAGAAATCAAGATACTATTAAACAGATCCAAACAAATTAAAAATAGAAGGCAATGTGAAATATCTCCTTGGAAAAACCATTCACCTGGAAAATAGATCTAGGAGAGGTACTTTAAAAATTACTGGACTTCCTGAAAGCCATGACAAAAAAAAAAGCCTAGACACCATTTTTCAAGAAATTTTCAAGCAAAATTACACTGATATTCTGGAACCAGAGGGCAAAATAGAAATTGAAAGTATTCTTTGATTTCCTCTTGAAAAAGTTCCCCAAAAGAAAACTCCTAGGAATATTATAGCCAAATTCCAGAGTTCCCAGGTCAAGGAGAAAATACTGCAAGCAGTCAGGAAGAAATAATTTTAATATTGTGGAAACACAATCAGGATAACACAAGACCCTGCAGCTTCTATATTAAGGGATCAAAGGCCTTGAAATATGATATTTCAAGGGTCAAAGGAGCTAGGACTAAAACCAAGAATCACCTACCCAGCAAAATTGAGTATAATGCTACAGGGGAATATATGGTCGTTCAGTGACATAGAGGATTTTCAAGCATTCTTGATGAAAAAACCAGAGCTGAACAGAAAATTTGACTTTCAAATACAAGAAGCAAGAGAAGTCTGAAAACGTAAACAGTAAAAAGAAATCATAAGGAACTTATTAAAATGGAACTATTTACATTCCTACATGGGAAAATGATAATTATAACTCATATGCCTTTTCTCAGTATAAGGATAGTTGAAGGGAATATATATGTATATATGTATACATATATATGTATGTATAGGAGGATGTACGTATATATAAATATATATGTGAGTATGGGCACATGTATGTTCATGTATACATAGACAGAGGGCACAGGGTTGATTATGAAGAGATGATATCTAAAAAAATAAAATTAAGAGGTGAGAGAGGAATTTATTGGGAGAAGGAGAAAGAGAGAGATAGATTAGGGTAAATTATCTCATATAAGAGGCAAGAGAAAACTGTTACAATGGAGGGGAAGAGCAGAAAGGTGAAATGAAATTTCAAATTCTCATTTAATTTGGCTTAAGGAGGGAATAACATACACACTCAGTTGGGTATCTTAACCAACATGAAAATTGGAGGGTAGGGGATAAGAGGGGCTATGATAGAAAGGAGGGCAGATTGGGGGAGAGGGTACTTAGAAGCAAACATTTTTGAAAAGGGGCAGGGTCAAAGGAGAAAATAGAATAGGTGGGGGATGGGATAGAATGGAGGGAAATACAGTTAGTCTTTCACAATATAACTACTATGGAAATGATTTGGGTAACTACACATGTACAATTTATATTGAATTGCTTATCTTCCCAGTGGGTGTGGGTGAGGAGAAAAGAAGGGAAAAAATCTGGAACTCAAAGTTTTCAAAACAAATGTTTAAAAAAGCTGTTTTTTTTTTTTTTGCATGCAGCTGGGAAATAAGATGTACAGGCACTGGGGTATAGAAATCCATCTTGCCCTACTGGAAAGTTAGGGGAGGATGGAGAGGATATAAGAGAGAACAGATTGGGGAAACAGGTATTCAGTAGGCCTGCTATTTTGGGGTGGGGGTAGGGGAAAGATGGGGAAAAATTGTAACTCAAAATCTTGTGGAAATAAATGTTATGATAATGAAGGTTGAAAACTAAAATAAATAAATAATTTTTTAAAAAGAAGCAGAAGTGAGGAAAGGGCATCACAGGAAAGGGGGCAGCCTGTTTAAATGCACAGAGATGGGGTGTGTGGGATGTTATATATGGGGAGCAGTAAATGCCACAGCCTGGCCCAGCAGAGAGTAGATGAGAGAAGACCTGATCAGCCTGGAGAGCTCCTCTAGCTCTGAAGTCTTTAATTCTGTGCTGTGGCCACTCATCCAAGAAGCAGAGAAATGGCCCCACAGGACGTGGTCCAATAGTCTTCCCACCACTGCCCATCTAGTTAGGTCACATGTAAGAGAGTCCAACAACAAATCCGTCTTTTTTGTCCTGGACCTTCTGGAAGCCATGCTTAGCTTAGCTGATCTCTCTCTCCCCTCTTCTCTCTCTCTCTCTCTCTCTCTCTCTCTCTCTCTCTCTCTGTCTCTGTCTCTGTCTCTCCTCTCTCTTTTTGGACAGGAAGGAAGGAAATAGAAGGAGGAAAGAGAGGAGAAAGACACAGAGAGACAGAGCAAAAGGGGTCTTTGTCCAGTCTCGTAAGAGCTACATTCTATGGGCTTTTCCTGTTCCTCAACCTCACTGGCCTCTCATCAGCTTTGATGGCTCAGCCATTCCCTCCTCAGGATTCCATAAGACGATGTATGTAAAAATGCTTTAGAAATATAAGATTCCTATGCATGTATGCCCATGGTAGGCTGGGGGTAGACTCATCTTCCTGAGTTCAAATCCTGCTTCAGACACTTATTAGCTGTATGACCCTGGGTAAATCACTTTACCTTGTTGTCCTCAGTTTCCTCATCTATAAAATGAACCAGAGAAGGAAATGGTAAGTATCTCTAGTATTTCTGCCAAGAAAATCCCAAATGGGATCACTGAGAGTAAAACACAACTGAAGAAAAATAAGACAGGAGATGACTGGAGAGAGAGAGAGAGAGAGAGAGAGAGAGAGAGAGAGAGAGAGAGAGAGAGAGAGAGAGAGACACAGAGAAACAGAGACAGAGAGGGGGAGGGGAGAGGGAGAGGGAGGGAGAGGAGAGGAGAGGAGAGCCTCTGGGAGAAAGTTGCTGCCACTTACCTGGCAATCATTTTCTCAGGCTCCAATACCCAGCACATCTACCTCTTGCACAATTGTCATCCTGACTTCCACATCCTGTCACAGGGTCTGCTTTTCCCCAGACCACACAGATCAACCTTTGTTCTTTAGAAATGCCACCCAGAGTTTGTTCTAGAAAGGTTTTCCTAAGTATGTGTAGTCTGTTACTAGCATACAATGGAGGAGTGCAAATGAGAGAGAGAGACAGAGAGATAGAGACAGAGAAAGGAAGAAAGCTATACAGACAGGTCAGATCTAACCCTGTCATTTTACAGATGAGGAAACCGAGGCCCAGAGAAGCAACTTTCTGAAGATCACATAGGTGATAAATTACACAGCTGAGATTTGAACCCAAATCTATAACAATTATTCATTCAAGTAGACCCCTGCCATGTAGCAGAATCTTCTTTTTGCCTTTTTTTTTTTTTGGAGGGGCTATTGGAGTTAACTGACTTGCCCAAGGTCACACGGTTAGTTAAGTGTTAAGTGCCTGAAGCTGGGTTTGAACTCAGGTCCTCCTGATTCCAGAGCCTCTGCTCTATTCACTGCCCCACCTAGCTGCCCCAGAATCTTATTTTTAAGTGTAAATGTACTTTATAAAATCTCAATTTTCTCTCTATGTCTGTATTCTTTTAGGGTAGAAGTTTCTTCAGGGTGAGGCTTCCTTTTTTGTCTTTAGAACTCTGTGCTTAGCACATGGGGTGGGATGACCTCACGTTTCTGAATTGATTAATGGAGACACTGGGGCATGCTCAGAGAATGAGGAGAGAGAGCTTTCCAGCACTGTCTGTTAAAAATGATTGCACATATATAACCTACATTAGATTGCTTGCCATATTGGGGAGATGGGAGGGAGAAAAAATTGGAACTCAAAATCTGATAAAAATGAATGTGGAAATCTATCTTCATGTGTGATTGGGGAAAAATAAAATGCTATTAAAATAAAAATAACATTGATTTTCGAGGCACCAAATCCCAGAATTTCCAAGTTAGAAGGAGCCTCTGAAGTTAGCTTGACCAGCTCATCCTCTAAGAAGATATCCCTTCTCTAGCATCTTACATAAGTGACCATTTAGCCTTTAGGGTAGACATTTCTCCAGGATGAGGCTTCCTTTTTTGAACCTAGCTTTTTCTTAAAGGATTCCAGTGATGGGGAGCTCATGACTTTATGAGACAGCCCTTCTTACAATATCATGTAGAATCAAAGATTTTAGAGTCAGAGCAGAACATAGAAGTCTTTCACTCTAAATCCTCAACTGACAAATGAGGAAACTAAGACCCTAAGCAATGAAATGAGTCACCCAAGATCACCCAGGTATTAAATAACAGGGATGGTGTTTAAATCAGTCTCCCTAACTCCAAAATCACCATCCTTTAAATATCCCCTCATCATACCCAGTATTTTGGTATACTAGAAGTCTGACACGGTGTTGGAGAAACCAGGGTTTCTGTCCAAGCTCTTCTATTTGCTACTTTGGGGATCTTGGGTAAGTGACCTCTCTGGGTCCTAGTTTCCTCCTCTATAAAATGAGGGAGTTGTAATAACCTTAGAGGTGACTCCTAAGCCCATTTCCAGGTCTAAAACATCGACATCATGACACTATTTGTGTCAATCCACATTGACAAGCTGCCTCAACCTACTTACCTGTAAAATGGAGAGGTTAGGATGAGTGATCTTTAAGGTTCTTTCCAGTTAAAAATCCTCAGGCTCCTGTAATCAGCTGCCTTGATTTTCAGAGGAGAAAATTGATGGCTAGAGGAGAGACCAGCCTTAGGTCATAATTACTTTTAAAACCTTCTGACCCCTGCATGCAAGCTCTTCCCCATCCTGCCCTAGTTGTCTCCTGGCCAGCATAAAGGAGCACAAAGGGGGAAGGCATCCAACAGCTGTGGTGGTGACTGGGAAATCTGCCTTGGTGTGGAAAATGAGAAACAAACAACCCCCATCCATATCCCCCGCCTTCCTTTTCCTTTCCACAATTCCCTTCCATGACGATTAGACTTTTCTCCTTGGAGGCTACTCAGGCATCCATCCCTGTGCCAGGAAGGGAGCCATCTGGGTGGTGGAGTGGGTGCAGCCGGCCTTGGGGGGCCTTTAGCCAGTTCACTCGAAAGCCCGGGTCTGTCCTGTCCCATCACCCAGCAGCAATGGAACATTTGTTCCCTGAAGGGTCGGCAGGTTGCCAGCAGCAGGTGTCGTTCTGTCCTCTGGGAGGGAGGCAGCAGGCATGGGCATTGATGTGTGGCCGAGACAAGATGGTGCAAATCTGCTCTCCTCATGACGGTGACAGCATCTGGGACAGCGCTGCAAGCCACCATTCTGTAACCATTAAAAACCAGTTGCAGCCCCTTTCATAATAATAAATTAAAATATCACTCCAAATTATTCTGGTTTTGTGAAGCAAAAAAAAAAAGACACAAAACAAACAGTGTTGGACCATATGTTATCAGTTGGGTTGTCTATAAAATTGATAGGATTGTTGGTAATTACAGAAAAGCTTTATGGCGGTTTTTCAAGATGTGATTTTTCATTTCTCTTAAAGAACTGCTCCCCCCAAATTTTCTCCCCTTCCAACAGGCAAAGAAATGGGGAACCAAAAGGGGAATAATGACTAAGATTCACAGAATAATAGCATACGGTTTCTGCTCCCTGGAAGGCTTTGAAAGACGTGTCGGCTCTTTTCTGGGGGATCAAACATGGTAAGCCAATGATACGTGATCTTTCTCACAGCTGGTGTGATTCTATGCCTCTGGGAATCCGGAGATCCCTTCAAAGCCCATCTTAGTTCCCGTATTTTCTGATTACACCAAATGGTAAACCTCTTCCTCTTGAAATTAATTTGTTTTATTTTATTTATTTGCTTATTATTAATTTTTAAGCCTATGTAGTATCATAGACATGGAGCTTAGAAGTGATTTATCTGAACCCTCTCATTTTACAGATAAGATGGAGGCACAGAAATGTCTTGCCCCAGGTCATGCTGGCTGTAAGTGTTGAGGACTGGCATTTTTGCTCTGTTTCTCTGATTCCAAATCCAACTCTCTGTATTGAATGCCTACTGGTAGAGTCCAAGTTTCTTGAGGTCAGGAACCATTTGGTTTGTGTCTTTATCGTCCGTGCAGAGCAGAGTGCCTGGTAATTAAGGAGGGCTCACTGAATGAATAAGCATTTGATGATTGATCAAATAAAAACACTGATAGATGAATTTACTTGGTAAACTCAATTCCTCCTGAAGGGATGCAATCTCCCATGGAAAAGTCGTGATTGGCAGGAAGTTTTTCCCTTGTACTATTCTGAAATCTGCCCATGTTTGATTTACTTCCATGACTCCCAGTTCTGCTTTTGGGGGCCATGTAGAATGAGGTTCATATCTCTCCCAAGACAGTCCTAATGCCCAAAGACAGCTCTCTTGACCACATGCACCTCTATGTTTTCTCTTCTGCCAGTTAAGAGACCTAAGATAGTATACTGTCACTAAATCAATGGACACTGGATCTGGAAGGGATCTTGGAACCTGATCATCCTCCTATACCAATGTCTGCCCAAGCATCATCATCTTTATTTTATAAATGAAGGCATTGAAGCTCCTTATGTTTCAATGGCTTACCCAAGGTCACACACCTAGTCTAGCCAGTAGTAACTTGGATACTAGTGACCAATAGAGTTTTCTGACTCTAGGAATTAAGTCCATTATGGGAACTGTTTTAGATGCCATAGGCTTGCATGCACTACCACCCTAGACCTGGGAACATGGCCTGTATTTTACAGTGGGGTTGGGGAGAGTTTAAAGCTCTTCAGCTTAAATATTACCTGGGATATCCTGAGTTGGTACCAAGTCTCCTTCATATGTCAGCCTTTGCTTAGAGATCTCACTTGAGTCATAACTCTCCACCTCCTACCCCACGTGGATAAATGTCTTCCCCATTAGAATGTAAGTTCCTTTAAAGGAGGGGTGTCCTGATTATTTGTATATGTGTTCCTGACAGAGCACATCCTTGTCTAATAAGTGTTTAGGAAGTGCTTGTTCTATCCATCTATCTTCCTACCCACCCACCTACCTATCAATCTTATGTCTTTCTATGATCTCTCAAATTTTCTGTTGACCTATGTATATTTCTTTCTACGATATATTGATTTACTTCTATGTTGGTCTAATGTTTCTTCTCACACACATATCTCCATCTACCTATCTATCTATCCACCCACCCATTTATCACCTCTTCATCATCTACCTACTTCCCTACCCCAGCTCTAACCTGTAGAGGAGGATTCCAGTGCTGGCTATACCATTTCTGGGTTTAGGGGTTGACAGGGGTAGGGCCTATGCAAATGTTGGCTTGACTACTGAGGGTCTGCCATCCTCTCTGCATCTCCACGTACCCTTCAGCAAATGCTGTGCCACTGAACCAACCAAAAGGATATTCCATCAGATCAGATTACAGGCTTCTTCTACCCTTCAGACCAATATAGAGCTTCCTGCTCCATCACAGTTATCTAGCTCTTTGTTTTATTGGCCAATTTCTGATTATTATTTAGACCTAGATATAAAAGGCTTCATAACCTGTTTTGGAATCTTCAGGGTCCTTTCGATTTTGAGTTAATTAAAAATATTTTTGAGAGAATAAAAGCAAAATAAAAAGAAAAATGCAATAGAAAAACAAAGAGTCTAAACAGAAAGTCTAATGATTCCTTGAAAATGCTGGGTATACAGCTCATATTATGTGTATTAGCTGGGGAATGACTGGCTTGTGAAAATGTCCATGATTCAATTTCACAATAGTATAAAAGTGTAAGAATAACAACAACAACAACAACAACCCTCTATTTAAAAAAGCTGGGGTCTTTGGTTTTTATAGGTGCCCATGAGTGTTGGGGGATAAGTGTAAAAAGAGCTGGATATGGAGCCATCCATCCCAGTTCTGCCATTTGTATGGTTTGAGAAAATCACATGACATCCATTGGTCTCACTTCCCTCATTTGTAGGATATGCTGATGATGTTCCTTGACTCTAAGAATCCAGCCTGGATTTCAATCCCAACTCTCCCTGTCACTTCCTATGTGACTCAGGGCAAATGATTTCTTTGTGCCTTTGTTTCTTCATTTGTGAAATGGTGAGAATGTAATAAATTTAGGCCTGGAAGGCACCTTGGGGGTCATTGACTAAAGCCCTCATTTTATAGATTAGGAAACAAATTTAGACTTGGCTTAAGGGGAAAACCAAGATAAAACAAAACACTTCCTATCAATTAGAGTTGTCCAAAAGGGGAATGGTCTTCTTTGGGAAGTAGGGAGTTTCTTAATTTAAGTCTGTCAAGTCAAGACCAGTTTTCAAATATGTTAGTTGCAGTGGAGATGATTTCAGGACTTTGAGTTGAACTAGATGGCTGCTGGGTTCCCTTCCAACTCTGATATTTTGTGAGTAGAAAGGAAAGAAGGAAGGAAAGAAAAAAAGAAAGAGGGAAGGAAGGAAAGAAGGGATGAAGGAAGGAAACAAGCATCTAATAGGCACCTAGTATGCTCCAGTTACTGAAATACAGGGGATAGAAATGCAAACAAAAGAAAGAATGATCCTGCCCCCAACTAAATAGGGAAGAAAATATACAAAAGGTGTGGAGAGGCAGCGGTCCAAGGCACTCGGTGCAGGGGCAGGGTTTTGAAGTCTAGGAACCTGGACTAGAGTTAGGAAGGGAAGGGAGACCAGTCTGGGCTTCTCGACAAGCTGAAGCCTTCAGAGGGACTTAGTGAAGGGCACAGGGGCAGGCCCACTGAGTAGTCTAGGGGGAGAAGGCTGCTGCTGAGATTGATTCTTCAGGGATGAGGACCCTGCCCTAGGTACTTGGGGAAAGTCTAGGATGAGGTGACAGGAGAGGAGAAGCTTTATCCTCTGGGAGCCAGTACTGAATCTTTGGTGTGCTTGCCTCTAGTACATGTGGGCAGACAGTAGAAGGGCTGGATGTTCTCTGATTGCAGATTCTCTGGCTGCAAAGCCAGCATCTCCATCATCTCCTTGGCACAGTGCTGATGCTCTCCAAGGGATCTTCTATGATATGATTCTATGATCATCCTGCTTCAGGAAGGACTACGATTGATCAACTTTTCTTCTCAACCTGCAGCTCTTGGGATCTGTTAAAATCAAGAGGCTAATAAGGGCCTCCATTAGGTTGAACTACTTTCAACAAACAGAAAACTTGGCTTAAGAGAGAAGGAGAGGTATAGCTAATGAATATTTGTAAATGTGAACTTCCAGGGCAATTTCTGACTCAGTACAATCATGAAACTTAAAAAAAAAGAGTTCTACAATCCAATGCTCCAGTTCCTGACAATATCCACAGTGATGGGAGGTGGTGTGGCTGGTAGCTAGAGAGCTGCCCTCCATGTTAGGAAGCTCTAGGTTCCAATCCTGTTCAGCCACACACTGCTCTAGAGTGATTTCACAGATCCCTTGCCCTCTCTGCTTCTCAGAGAACTCTCTGAGACCCCAAATGGCAAAGAGAAAATGATGTGCATCAGTGGAGGGACTTTCCTGACCAGGAGGTGAGACCCTCTTTCTTCCCCCACTTACCAATCCTTAAAGACACAGGCACACAAGAATTCCTACAAAGAAGATGGCATTAGATTATAAATTAAGACCTGTTGGACATGACTTGATGGAATGCCTTTAACCTCTCCAAGAGTAACAGAATGACAGAAAGACATTCTCTGCCAACCAGAGACAAGGTGCTGAGGTGAGGGGCAGCTAGGTGATGCAGCAGATAGAGTGCTAGGATATGAGTTCAAATCTGTCCTCAGACACTTTCTGGAGGTGTGATCGAGAGCAAGTGGCTTCCTTTCTGCCTGCTTCAGTTTCCCCATCTGTAAAAGGGAGATATTAATAGCACCTGCCTTCCAGGATTGTTCACATACTATAAATATGATCCCAAGCAAGTTACTTAACCCCTGTCTTCTTCATCTGTAAAAAAGGGATAATACTTGAACATGCCTTGCTGGGTTACTATGAGATAATGTTTGTAAGGTGCTTCGTGCAGTCCCTGACACACAGTTGTGCTATGTGAATATTAGCCATTGTTATTGCTCCCTGTAACATGGCTACCAGACAAAACAGCTGACGGAAACCTAATGAGATCCTATCTACTACTTCTGATCTAATCAGTTTATATGTAATTGGAAATCCCAGAACTGGCATGAAGCATCCCTTTGACTGATTGGCCTAGAGGGTAGATATTCCAGGTTCAAGGTGTTCTCTCATCCCACACTCTAAAAATTACAGCTTACAAGTCCCCACTGATCTGTTTTTCTGTTATAGTCAGAGAACACAATTAGCTCAAAGCAAAGACATTCACCAAAATGGCATATTAAGAACAGAAGCAATGAAACATTTCTTCCACAAGCCTGGGCTGCTCTCTCACAAAATGACTCCTAGAATCAGGAGAGATTGGACATCCAAAGAGGCTATGAGGAGTAGAGGACACATGAGGCCATGGTGCCAATGGAATGATGATCGAAGCATGTGGAAGTTACCAAGGGCTGAGGGCCACTTAAGCCTTTGTTTTGGTCTCACAGCCTGTTCTTCATGTGCCAACTCTGGAAGTTGCCACCATTGTTTTCTTTTCTTTTTTTTTTTTAAACAAATGCTTTATTAACTTCTGTTTTACATCATTCATTTCCGCCAGATTTTGAGTTACAATCATTTTCCCCCCATTATTCCCCTACCCAACCTCCAGAACAGTAATCCCACAAGATATCGCTTCCTCCAATCTGCTCTCTCCCATACCTTCTCCCATACCCCCACTGACTTTTCCATTAGAGGAAGGTGAGTCTTTGCATCCCAATGCCTACACATCTTATCTCCCTATTACAAGCAAAAGAGTATTAATAATAGTATTTATATATATTTGAAACATTTAATGTTACGACCTCAAATTTCAGATCCATTTCCTTCCTCCCTTGTCACCCATTCCCTCTTGGGAGATAAGTAATTCAGTATATGTTGTACATATCTAGCTATGCAAAACATTATCACAGTAGATATATTGTACAAGGCTGCTTATAATTCCCTCCCACTCATCCCACCCCACACCTGGTCCATTCCCTACATGATCCTGTCCCTCTTTTATAGTGGGTACTTTCAACCTCCCCTCACCCCAAGGATGCCCTCCCATCCATCATCCCTCCTCCCATCCCCCTTCCCCCTATCCTGCTGCAGGTTGAGATATCCCATTTACCATGTATGTCATTTTCTCCCTGAACCAAATTCAGTTTGAATGTGGTTTTGCCTTTTTAGCCTTCCTTATTCTCCCCCTCTTTTGCAACCACTTCCCCTTGCTTCTTCTGCATGGGATAGTTTACACTACCCTGTCTCTCCCCATCTCCTCTTGCCACTTTCCTCTCTCACCTCATAATTTCATCCCTTGAGTATTCTCCCTTCCCAACAAATTCAACTTATGCCCTCTATCCATTTATAACTGTAACCATATACACACACATTCACATATGTATTCATATGACCACACCCCCTTCTTCCATTATTTTCATAGTGAGAAAGATATCATCAATCACAGTTATTGCTTTTCCATATAGGAATGTAAATAGTTCAACTTTGATATGTTCCTTTTGATTTCTTTTCCCTGATTACCTTCTCAGGCATCTCTTGCTTCTTGTGTCTGGGTGTCAGATTTTCTATTCAATTCTGGTTTTTTCCTCAAGAATGCTTGAAAGTCCTTTATTCCACTGAATGACCATATTTTCCCCTGAAACAAGATACTCAGTTTTGCTGGGTAGGTGACTCTTGGGTTCATTCCCAGTTCTTTTGCCCTCTGGAATATCATATTCCATGCCTTCGATCCCTCAGTGTAGAAGCTGCCAGGTCCTGGGCTATTCTGATTGTGTTTCCACAATATTGAAATTGTTTCTTCCTGGCTGCTTGTAGTATTTTCTCCTTGATCTGGGGATTCTGGAACCTGGCTATAATATTCTGGGAGTTTTCTTTTTGGGATCTTTTTCAGGAGGTGATCTGTGGATTCTTTCAACCTCTATTTTGCCCTCTTGATCTAAAACATCAGGGCAGTTTTCCTTGAGAATTTCTTGAAGGGTGATTTCTAGGTTCTTTCTTTGATCATGGCTTTCAGGTAGTCCAATAATTTTTTAAATTGTCTCTCCTGGATCTATTTTCCAGGTCAGTGGTTTTTCCCATGAGATATTTCACATTGCCTTCTAATCTTTCGTTTGTTTGGATCTGCTTAACATCATCTTGATTTCTCATAAAGTCATTAGCTTCCATTTGCTCCAGTCTAACTCTGAAGGAATGAATCTCCTCAGTGAGCTTTTGAGATTTTTTTCCATCTGGCAAATTTGACTTTTAATGCATTCTTCTCCTCATTGCCCTTTTGGGCCTCCTTTGCCATTTGAGTTAGTCTATTTTTTAAGGTGTTGTTTTCCTCAGTCAGGCTGTTGACCCTCATTTCATACTTTTCCTGCATCCTTCTCATTTCTCTTTCTAATTTTTCCTCCACTTCTCTTATTTGATTCTTAAAGTCCTTCTTAAGGTCCTCTATGGCCTGCAACCCGCTCATGTTTTCCCCTGGGGCTTTTGGAGCAGGACTTCTGATCTCACAGTCCTTTTCCTGCTCTATGCCCCCAAAATAGGAGTCTAGGGTTGCATTTTTCTGTTTCCTTTGCCTTGGCATGTTGCCACTTAATTACTTGACTTTTGGGCTTGTTGCCACACTATGGCTTTAAGGCCAGATAGAGGAATTTTCTTCCCGAATGTGTGGGGGGCCACTTCCGTTTCTGGCAAGCTGTAAACCCACCCACGACTTCCACCCTAGATCACAATCCAGATCCAGGGAGGTTAAAGCAAGAGCGATTACCCCCCAAGACTGATCGCTGGATCTCCCTACAAATTTGCAGGCTTGGAGTGGGAGCTGCCTCTGAAAACTACAAAATGGCGTTTGTCCTCAGTGGCTTCTAGCCCCCAGGGGAGGGAGCCGACGCATTCCCTAATACCAGTCCCAAAGTCCATAGGGACATTAACCTCTTACTTTGTCCTAGGCAAGTCTATGTTGATAATTCTGGAGTCGCCCAGCTCTGGTGTTCTGGGGTTCCTCCAGCTGGCTGCTGGCCCTGCCACCCTGGGTGCAAACTTTGTTACGGACCTGGGCCGGCCGGCCGGCTCCTGTCCTCTGCGCGTGCTGCACGCTGTCAGGTCCCATGACTGCGCTGGTCCTTCCTGCAGGGCTGCTGGGCTGTCCTCAGCGGGAGTTTAGCTTCTCTGTGTCGTTCTGTGGGTGCTGGGGCTCCAGAAGTTGTTCAGAGTCCCCTTTTACATCGTTTGGGGGGAATGTGGGGGTAGAGTGGCTTGGATGAGCTATTTCTACTCTGCCATCTTGGCTCCTCACCATTGTTTTCTTGGTCATTGCTGGCTATTGCTTGGATGGAGTCTGTATAATTCTAGCTTTTGGCTCAGTTGAAATCTTTAATTAGGGGATTGATAAATTCTTTTGGAAAAAACAGGGATTTTGACCCTAGGGCCTAGAAGTTTCCCTAGTTTTTCTTCTTTGGAGCCTTACTCTGATGTTTGTCCATTTCCCAAGTGGGAGATTGAAAAGGTGAGTCATCTCACCCAGGCTTAACTTTTTCTTTCTATCTCTGGAGGACAGACTATATACTAGATTATGGCTTTGGGGTTCAGGGCACCCCATTTTAAACCCAAAGTCTCTTGAATTTGTCTATGTAAACAAGTGAATGGAGTAAGGAAGGAAAGAAACAAGCTCTTATTAAGGACTTACTGTGGGCCAGGCACTGTGCTAAAAACACTTAGCAAATACCATAACCCTGAGAGGGAGGTACCATTTTACATTTGAGGAAACTGAGGTAGACAGAGGTTAAATCATTTCTCCTAGGGTCACACAACTGGCAAGTGTCTGAGGTTGGATTTGAACTCAGACATTCTTGACTCCAGGTCCAATGTTTTAACCACTCCTCCACCTAGCTGGCTTTGGAGAAAAATAGAGAGGCAGTTCTTGAATGGAGCAAGTTCATTGCCTCTGCTAATTGTTTAGCTGGTTGGAAACAGCCACTCAGTGCTTTTGTTTATAAATTGAAAATGTGACTACTTACAGTCTGGAAAGGGTATATGCCTTTATATCTCATGTTCCTCATTACCTGCCCCTTACATCCTGCAAAAAGGTGAGTCCCATTCTGAAAGGGACCCCTCTATAAAGCAGAATCTCAGATTTGAGAGAGAACTCAGGGGTCACTTTAGTCATATTACACTTGACCAGCAATGCTGTGGTTAGAGGAATACCCATCAAAGGCTCCCACCATGTGGGCTAGCCTTCCCTACTGCTCCACCACCTGTAGACCAGGCTATTTTTTCCATAAAACAAAATAAAATTGTTCTAATGTCTTGGTCAGTTCATGTCGCTGTGAGTGAAGCCACTGAAGGTCTTTTGCAGTCACTTGAGTAGAAAAACCAACAAATATAGAGTTGGGAGTGCCTTGCTTAGGCTTCTCATGGGCAAATCACAAGCAAGACCAACAAAGTGAACTGTGCTTGACTAACTCAAAGCTGCATTCACTCCCTGTTCTGAATGCCTGTCCCTTGCTGTGGCATGGTCCCTCTTTTGTCAACCCTTAGATGGTCTATGAATGTCACATTTCTTGTAGCATTAAATCTGAATGACCTGCCTGCCTTGCTACAAATGCCTCCTAGAGAGCAAGCTCAACAATTGGTCACCCTGCCCCCTGTACTAAAAGACTTTCAGTGAGGTGAACTCTCAGTTCCCTGGGACAATCCATTCCACTTCGGGCTGTTTGGGTCCCAAAGTTGTGGGCATTTTTTCTTGATGCCAAGTTCAGATTTTCCTCCATTTCTTGGAGTCTGGTCCTCTCAAGTCAAGTGGAGCTATCATGGACCCCATGATCTTCTTTTCTCCAGGCTAAATCTCCTCCATATAATTCTCATATGATTCAGGGCCATTGACCATCCTGGTTGCTGTCTTCTGAATGCTCTTCAAAATTTTAAAATATAAAATAAATATAAGGTATTTATATAAATATAAAAATAAAAATATATTTGAACAACCCTGAATTCATTATTTCAGATATGATCTGACTCAGGCAGGGTCCGGTGGAATTTTCATTCCCAATATATATTGTAACTCAATAATCTACAGAATAAACCAATCTGTATAACTCATAATCTATATTATTACTCAGTAAATCACGAGATGTTAAAGTTAACTAAACATGTTCCTTACAATAGAATAAAAATATTATTATCTCCATGTCAGTCAAGTAACAAGATTTGTTAAGTGCATACTTTGTGCCAGCACTGTATATTTGTAAAGAAACTATATTTCCTTTGATCTTCTCTGGGCCCAAGATTGTTCATTACAATTATGTCATGTCTTGTCAAATCTTGTATTTCATAGCATGTCATATGGTATCATATGGTATCAGGTCACACATCATATACCATAAACCATGCCATATACTTTTCCATACTATGTCATATCATTATACAATTTTATATCATATTATCATATATCATTTCATATCATATCATATTGCGTCATATCATTTCATATCATATCATGATCCTGCTTTACTTAACCTGTCTGCCTCAGTTTCCTCATCTGCAAAATAGAGTTAATAATAACATCTATGTTCTAGATTTGTTGTGAGGATGAAATGAGATTCTATTTATAAAATGCTTAGCATAGGGTTTGCCATATAGAAGATAGCTTGTTTCCTCTCATTCTTTATGTACCCTCATCATTCACTTTCTGACTCCTTGCCCTTTGATGGTCTCTTGAGGGCTAGACTTCAAAACAATCTCAATCTCTTCCCATGCTGGGAATTCACTTCTCAATGGTCTCAGTTCCTGCCTCAAGTGACTTCTGAGGGTATAGAATTATTAAGTGCCGGTTAAGTTAGCACTTTGTAATTGATTGACTGAGGTCAAGTGTGAGAAGGGTGCATTATTATGTATTCTGTTCCAAAGAGCCAGAGGTAATGAGGCATCTTGCCAAAGAGTTGAACAGACAGGCTCCTAGGACTGCAGATGGGGTATCTCTAAACTTATCCACTATAGCTTTGGCCAGGGTGCTTAATGGATAGGGTTCTAGATTTGGAGACAGAAAGAGTTCGAATTCTGAAGCTAACTTTGTGACCCTGGACAATTCATTTAACTTCTCCCACCTTCAATTTCCTCTTTTGCAAGGTGGGGAGCCCTTCCGAGCAGCTAGGTGGCGCAGTGGATAGAACACTGGGCTTGGAGTCAGGAAGACCTGAGTTCAGATCCAGCCTCAGACACTTAATAACTATGTGACCCTGGGCAAGTCACTTAATCCTGTTTGCCTCAGTTTCTTCATCTGTAAAACAAGTTGGAAAAGGAAATTACAAACCACTGCAGTATCTTGGCTAAGAAAACCTCAAATGGGATCAGTACAGGACTGAAAAACTACTGAACAACAAAAAGTGGGGATAATTATAGCACCAAAGGGCTATTGTGAAAACCAATTGAGATAATGTATTTAAAGGGCTTTTCAAACCTTGTAGTACTATATAAATACTAGTTATAATAGCAATAATATGGTAATATAATAATTACAATTATATAATTATTAGTAATAATAAAATAATTATTCTGCACAATATCTCTTTTAGGCAGGATAGTAACAATAAATCAGCTTAATCTCATTTCAGATGAAGAAATGTAGCCTCAGGGATCAAGTTATTTATTTATTTATAGTGATAGAATTTCTATGCACCAGTGATGCAACACATAGTAACACTTAACAAAGTTAGGTTTCTGTTAACTCTTAATTAGGTATTTTTAATTCATTACTCCCAGATAGTCTCTTTTCCCTTATGATTCTTAGGACCTTTAAAAATGTAAGATACTATCCACTCGTATTGTTCTTTCTTTCATTGTTACTACTGTCATCTTTATTTCATCATCGAGGGATTCAGGGTTGGCAGAATCTACTCAAAACTTTGTATATTTAAATTACTTTGCATCTAGTGATCTCCAGATACCTAGGAGATATTACATCAAAATGTCCTCACGTTATTCCTGAGAGGCAACCAGCTGGCTCCATCCCCATTTTATTGATGACAAAATGGAGGTATGTAGCTATGCCAACATTCTATTAACAATATGGTGAACTGGCCCCAGGCCTATGCTTTCTCTGAAAATCAGGAGCTTCTATGAAGAGTTAGAAAAACAAAACAAAAACATCATTTAGGTTTGAAATATCATCAAATCAGGGTAATTTTAAGATACTGGAAAGAACTGTGAATGGAATGGCCTCACTGAAGAAGTAGACCAAGTGTCCAAAATGGAAATTTTCAAGTAGAGATTGATTGGATAACAATTGGTTGTAATGGAAATTCTTTTTCAGTGAAGCTTTGTATGAACTGAATGCTGAGGTGGTTTCTAACCCTATAATTCTGTGATTCTCTGAAGAAGGAAAGCATAAGAGACAAATTATAAATGTCTTTAATAATTTCAAATTAAAAAAATCAAAAGTATTTGAATAATGGTGTGGAATGAGGCTTTGATTTATTCTTGGACTCATCATTTCTCTAGCTAATCATAATTCATTTTCCCAAACTGTTTGAGTCACAGGATCAGAGGTAACTTAACTACTGAAATATTTCTCAAATTTTACCTAATAGACAGCCTCATAGTCCATGCTGGTCCTGATGATAAGATGTTTGGAAATGTCGGTATCCTCCAAGGATTTGGAACATGGCCAGGAAACTTTTCTCAGGATTCATATTGGAATAGATATTCATGAATCTAGACAAATTCTTAGGCATGCTACAAGGACAAACTTCCAAATAGTGAGAACTACCTGTAAATAAAATGGGTCCCTTAGAAGGTGATACGTTCTCTTTCCATGGAAGGCTTGGTGACAACTCATTGTGGATGTTGTAAAAGGGGGGTTTTGTTTAGATCTGAATTGAACAGAATTTCAACTTCATGATAGCTGGGCTTGGGATCAGAAAGAACTGAGTTAACATCCTGCCTTAGGCACTTACTAACTGTGAGACCCTGGACCAGTCACCTAATTTTTTTTTCAGTATTGGTTTTCTCATCTATGAAAAGAGGTAACTGGATTTGATGGTTTCTAAGATTCCTTTTCTCTAAATCAGTGGTCCAAGGATTCATCCAGGTAGACTAGCAGCTTCTTTAGGGCTGGGACAACCCCAGAGGAGAGCTATGAGGAGGGCAGCTCAGAGCTCCCAAAACCCTTACACAGATCTGATGCTGTCTGTTATGACTGGAGGATATGATTAGTGAGAATGAAGAAGCTCAGAGTTTGAAGTCAAGAGACCTGGCTTCCACATTGGCTCTGACAGTTACTGCATGAATGACCCTGCTCCAATCCACTTCCCTTTTGGAGCTCCTGAGGATAAGATGAGGAAGATAATTCAATTAAATTCATGTCAAATACCTATTGCTACCAGGTACTAAGCGAAGTTTGGGGGTGGGAGTTAAAATCAAAACAATCCTCTCCTCAAGGAACTTAAATTCTATTAGGGATAAACACAAGGACACAGATTTGTGCTTTATATCCCCTAAAACATACAAAAGAAATTTAACACAATGTCAGCATGGAAGGTAGCACTAACAATGTAGAGAATCATAGACCCCACATAGGAGAGGGCATCTGAGGGGATTCTTGAAGGGAATTAGGGATTTAGAAGCAGAGATGAGGTGGGAGGGCATCCCCGGCATTGAGGGGAGTGGGTACTGTTCGGAGGTACAGAGGCTGGAGAGTGCCATATATGGAGAGAATTTTGCAAGTAGGAAAGTGTGGTTGAAATACATACAGGATGCATCAAGGAGGATAATGGAAAACTGATAAAAACAACAACTAGCCTTCATAGAGTGCTTTGTGGTTTGCAAAACACTTTACAAATATTATTTCATTTTGTCCTCCCAAGCAACCTTGGGAAGGAGGTGCTCTTATTATCCCCTTTTCACAAATGAAGGAAATGAGACAGGCTGAGGTTAGGTGCCTTGCTCAAGGTCATACAGCTGATAAATGTTAGAGGCAGGATTAGTACTCAGACATTCCTGACTCTGAGTCCAATGGTCTACCCACTGTGTCTTTTAACTCTAGAAAGACAGATTGGGGCCAGGTCATGAAGGCCTTAAAATGTCAGAGATTTGGCAAAGGGGAAATTCTTTGTAAATCCTAGGTTGCTACAGAAATAGGAACTATGGTGATGCTTATGGTTGCTATTGTTTCCACTGTATCCTACCAGGCATCTGGCAGAGAGTGCCATGCTCAGAGGAGGAGTTCAGTTAAATTTCTGTTAATTGATTTTCCCATCAAAGCGGTCCACCTTCATTTTGAAATCATGTTGCTTGGTAATTCTGTTCTGAAGTGGCAATGTGACTCACTGCAGGCAAGGTCACCTGCCTAGAAGTCAACTGCCCCACTCCCTCTGTCTTCTCTCCCTCTCTGTCTCTATCTTTCTCCTCTCCTTTCTTCTTTTCTCTCCCTCCGTCTCCTTCCTCTCTTCCTTCCTTGTCTTTTCCCTCTCCCCCAGTTTGTTTACATGCACCTGACAAGGAACTTCATTATTTATAGAGAATGCTGGCAGAAGCTTAAACAGAGAAACTTCTGCCCAGTCCACTGAATGCACTGAATGCTTCCCTTCCAACAATGTTCATGCTGAAAAGTCACAGCCAAAGACCCATAAAACCACACCATTCCCATGTAGCTATCAAAAAGCTGTGCCTTTGGAAAACAGTCTAAGGTCTGGAGGGTCCCACCCACTCCAGCTGCA
This sequence comes from Gymnobelideus leadbeateri, assembly GCA_011680675.1. NCBI lineage: Eukaryota > Metazoa > Chordata > Mammalia > Diprotodontia > Petauridae > Gymnobelideus > Gymnobelideus leadbeateri. The sequence goes on from WOXC01008822.1 coordinate 99,451, forward strand.
AAACAGCTGGCCACAGCCCTCTACTGTCCTTCCCAGTCTGTTCTCTTTCAGATCAGTCTTCAAATGTTAAAAAGAAGTAAGAAGAAAAGAGAACCAGAAATGCAAAACCAATGGAAGGGAAGCAGAGCGGGTCAGTTAATGAAGTCAGAAGACTAATAATAGCTCAGAGGGTGAAGAGACTCAGGCTCTGGGAGGGCAATTTGTTCATGTTCATCCAGCCCCCAGGAACCCAGAGCCAGAGTCACTGTGGAAGGGCACCTCTCGGCCAAGCTGGATGCACAGTCAGGGTGTCAGAGTGCTTTGAATACTTTTTCAACTAACAAAAATTTATTCTCCCTGCCCTCTACCCCATTGAGGAAAAAAAGGAAAAACTTGTAGTAACTATTCCTACTCAAGCAAAACACATTTCTGTATTTGCTATATGAAACATGTACATATATAAACAAATATGTGTATCTATGAGTCTGTATATATATGTATGTATCGCCCACCATATGTTGAGTTCATGATTTCTCTCTTAGGAGATAGGTATAGCCTATTTCTTTGTGGGAACTCCAGAATTATGATTGGACATTGCATGGATCAGAACTCTCCATTTTTTCAAAGTTGTTTGTCTTTCCAATTATACTGCTGTTGCATAAATTGCTTTTCTGGTTGAATTCACTTCACTCTGTATCAATTTGGGAGTTGGGTTTTATCCGACTTTCAAAATCATTGTCCCCGCCTCAGAGTTCCAGTGTGTGTGTGTGTGTGTGTGTGTGTGTGTGTGTGTGTGTGTGTGTAAATCTATTAAATAAAACTTATTTATGGTTTATATCTAGGGTTTCCCAAGGTCCCTTATAGACAAGGTGCTCAGTGTATAAAATATATATTAGGTAAAGGATAACTGTTTAGTTCACCTGAAACAAAAGAAATGCCTAAAACTCAAGACTCATAAACAAATGTTAACAAAGGCTTAAAACATAAAATATTTAACCATCACCTATTATTGTCTTCATGAGGAAAAGATAATACTTTTTATAGATCATAAAGATTATAATTCATATGCAATAAATATATTTACATACAACAAATATATTTATGTTTATATAGTACTTTCAGACCCCCAAAGCCCTCTACAACTGTGTGAAATAGGTGCTGTTATTATCTCCATTTTATAAATGAAGAGACTGAGGCAGATAGAAATTAAGTGACTGGTCCCAAAGGCACATTGCTGGTAAGCATCTAAGACAAACTTTGAACTCAGGTCTTCCAGACTCCAGGCCCAGTGTTCTGGGCACTGTGATGCCCTCTAGCTGCCTTTGTAGGAATGCTCAACAGAGAGTTCCCATTCATCTCAGACTTGGCCTGTCTGTGCTAATCACAAAGTCCAGAGGTCCTGGCCCACAGGGGATGTCTTGTGTTTTCTTTTTCAGTCTTTCCAGCTGTCATGTCCTATTGGCAGTTTCTCTTGCTCATGGTGTTTCTCTTCCTCTGAGGAGCAGTGTAGTTACAGGAAATGCCTCCCACTAGGGAACCATCTCTGTCTGACTAAAGAAATCGAAACTTCTCAAATTTTTGAGGTAGACACCCAGGGTGGAAACATCCATCTCCCAGCATTGCTGTGTGGTGACCTCTGATCAGGCAAAAGCATGAAAAGCAGAAGAGGCAGCCAGATCTCTCGAGGACTGTCTTGGCAAGCATCTATTGGTCACCAGTGCCATGGGCTTTCTTCAGACCTCCTTGAATTCTGGGGTGAGGTGGGGGCAGGAAAGGGTGATAAAGTCACCCCAGCCCTGGGATTATTGAAAGTCTAAATGAAAACTGGCTTAAATGGTCAGTGCAGGAAGGTCTCCATTTAGGAGCCAAGGATTTCAGCTTGAACCAAATCCTTGAAAGGGAACTGCTCAGGAGAGGGGGACAAATGGATTTTCTCCTTCTTCCTCTTCTCTTCTTTTCATTGACCATGTTTCCAGAGAGAAGGGACCAATAGGAGAAAATGCATCCATTGGGAGCAGAGAGACACACTCTGAGAACAAAGCCAGACCAACACAGACTCACCCTCCCAGCCTCCATCATAAAGAGAATGCCAACTAAGAACTCTAGAAAGGTACCTTTCCTAAGAACCCAGCAAAGAGCTAGACCGAGAAGAAAATAAATGGGTACTTTAAAAGGGAGACAAGGACCAGAACTTGTGATGTACTCATTTGTCATAAATATTTCCTCAGTAGGTACTTCCGTGATGACCTTTGCCCTTTAAGATAGATCCTATCTATTCTGGGACATTGTACATGCAAGGAAATAGAGTGCCATGGGTTTGAGGGAAATGTTTTGTGCCAATCATTTTTATTATATCATCTTAGTAAATAGCTTTGTTAAAATAGGATTGAGTCTGCTGGCTGATAATCATTGGGAAACTCCCACGATATGGGGCTCATGAATGGTACCATAAGAAATCCAGCCCCTCAGTGTTATTGTTAGAACCCAGAGTAGGAGCAGAAGCCACCCTCTAGAGACTCAGCCTGCCGGTCTCAGTGGGAGTTTGGGAATAAGCCCGAGAAAGAATGCTCCTCCTCCTCCTCCTCCTCCTCCTCCTCCTTCTCTTTGTCCTCCTTCACCTAAATACACATAGCTCTGGTAAATTCCAAGTGAAGTCATGCCAAATGAACAAAGCAGAGTCAGAAGATTAGAATATACATTTCAGCTATTCCCTAATCCAAAGAGCTTTGACAAAGTGGTAGAAGATTTGAGTTCAGTAGTAGAGATTTCCAGTGTGAATCAAACCCTGGAGAGGTGTTTCCCTGAGAGGGAACCCATTTATGGGGAAAGGGGGAAGAAGAAGAGAGTTTTTCCTTCAGGATCATCTGGGAACAAAAAAGAAAGAGAAGGAACAAAGAATTCTGATGGAGATTTAGAAAGAACTTCAGAGATTAGTTCATGCAACCCCCTTAAGGAAACTGAGACTCAGGAAATAGTGACTTGCTCAGGGTCAAACAGGTTAAATGTGAGGAAGATTTGAATCCAGGTCCCTTGAGTCTAAAACAAGTGCTGTTTCCATTGTATGATGTGTTGTAACTGAGAAGTATTGAAATCAATTTAATTAAGTATAAATAATTACAAAGTCAGTTTAATCAGTGATGTTTTAGGTTGAATATTAAGTTTTTGAAAAAAAATTAAAAGTAAAAATGCTTGAATTTTATACTAATAGGCTACATAAATTCTGAGGGGAGAAGGCCATGACCTTCCCTTCTGTCCTCCAATGTCACTGTCTGGGGTATCCACTAACTTTTAATTGATTATTATCCTGAGTGCACTGGCCTGATTCTGGTAGACCACTTGGTTGGCTCCATGGTACATAGTCTTTCTGAAGACACAAGAGACTAATCAATCCACCCCCACCCCAGCTCCCACCACCATGGAATGCTAAGTATGCATAAGCAATGGGTTGTTTAGCTTTCTGCTGCATACCCCTCCTAAGGCATGAAGGTGAAAGGGGATCTTCCAACTAGGGCCCAACGGTTCCCCTAGTACTTCAAGATACTGTGATCCTATGGAAAGTCTATGTGTGATTGCCAACCAGTAAAAGCACAGCAGTATTAGCTTCATGTAACAGGCATAGTTGAGTAGGGCTAGCCTCTAACTCTAGGCAACTCCTCTTCCTTTGACTCTCAGAACATTGGCATCACACTGCTAGGATGCTACCTTAAATCATGGGCATTACCAGGACTCAAATTGCACTCCTTCCAGTTATTTACAATTATAGTACTGTGATGGCCTCAGTTGGACATAGTCCTGCCTGACATTACTCTAATTTACCATCCTTCTACATCTTTTCACAGCACAGATGATGGGTGGGACTTTGAGGGTATTGTATTGTTGTTGTTGTTGATTCTACTACTATTATTAGTATCATCATTTCTACGTAGCCCAGTCCCTTGGGTTTCTGCCTTCTGAGCATCTCTCCTGAATCCTGATTATCATCAAGAGATATTTACAAAGAACCTACTTGTGCATGGCCCTAGACACAACGAATGAAACAGATGTGCTCTGCCAACCTCGAGGGGTTTCAAGCCCAGAGCAGAAAGACAAGACAATGCTAACCCAGATCAGCATTCAAGTGTGCCTTGCCAACCCAATAGACAGCAATGAAAATGGGAATTTCTACAAAAGGTACATTTTACAAGCTGTTGTTCACTTTGCACAAAGCGACTTCTTTTTATGTTACAACCCTCAGGAAGGGGAGTGGGGACTGGATTGATCTTCCCCTAAAGCCTGGAAAGAACAGCCTGGTCCATCATCAATTTTAGTGATTATGAGTTTTCTCCTATTTCTTTGACCAAGGAAATATTTTAGGATTTCGTGATGACAGAGGGCCTGGAAGTGTATGAGGGTTTGGATCACTCTTCCCATGCACAAGGTAGCAGAACCTGTCCCTTCTTCCTTGAGGTGGCCGTTACATTAACCAAAGGATTTTCTAAAGGGCATTTTTTCCAGCTCATCCAGTGAACTTGAAATCTGATTCAATTGGTAGGAATGGCTGACAAAAATGCTTTCCAGATGTATTAGTGAATCAGACATTGGACTTTTTTGTTTTGCAAAGTACTACATATCTGTGAGGAAAACTGCAAAAGTATCCTTAGTTTCATGTGATAGATGAAGAAATGATGGAGTGATTTGCCCATAGTCATGCAGCTAAGAAATGTGAAAAGCAGAGCAGGGACTTAATTCACTTTATCTGACTGCCTGGGGGTGCTGGATTGTCCAGTTCAGCACCTTGTCTCTTTGTTGGATAAATAGACTAATATATTTCATCTCAATTATGCATCTACTTGATTAATTTTTTAATTAAGCGCCTACTATGTTTTAGACACTATACTCAACTCTAGGGATGCAAGGAAACAATTCTTGCCCTCATAGAACTTACATTCTGCTGGAGAGCATGCAGGGAATATAGCAGGGACTTACTCAGCTGGAGATATAAGGGACCTCAGAGGAGATCCTGTCCAATCCTTCCCTTTTCAGAGAAGTCTCATCCCATCCCCGCCCCCCCCACCCCCCCCGCGGATAAGTGGCTCACCCTGTCACTCAGGTAGCAAGCCTGGGGGTGGGAGGTGTCAGTGCAGACCTCTGACTCCAGAGTGAGGGGTTCATCCTCTCTCCTATACCCCCCCACTTGGACACATAAGTAAATCAAAGGGATTTCAAGCAGGGGAAGAATTATTCCTCCTCTTTGGAGGAATCAGGAAAGCTTTCTTGTAGGAGGTGGCACCTGAGATGAGCCTTAACAGAAGACTGTTTGTCTTTCATTATCAAAGAAGACCACGACAGCAGGGAGATGATTCCATGACTTGTCAGTGATTTGGATTTAAGCGAGGGAGGGCTGTGCAAAGTCACCCTTTCTCCTTTGGAGCCATCTGCGTCCAGTGGCGAGACATAGATTGGGAGGCTATATTCAGTGGGAGATCTTGGCTTTTTTAAACTAAGGACTTTCCCAGGAAGATAGAGATTTATTTAGAGATTTTAGAGGGAGAAGAAAGATGGGCACACATGGGGGGCAGACTGGATAGCATATGCAAAATGGTGTTCAGGTGGGAGATGGTACACTACATATGATGAACTGACATTCTAGTAAGGAGTCTAGTTTGGCAGGAATGCAGAGTGTACATGAGGAAGCACTATGAAATGGACATTTAAGCTCAAGTTAGATGGTTGTTGTTGAGCTGTTTTTCAACCCTATCTCTCTGTGACCCCTTCTGGGGTTTTCTTGACAAAGATACTGGAATGGTTTGCCATTTTCACTTCATTTTACAGATGAGAAAACTGATGCAAATAGTGTTAAAGTGACTTGCCTAGGGTCACACAACTAGTAAGTGTCTGTGGTCATATTTGAACTCAGATCCTTCTGACTCCAGGTCTGGAGTTCTATTTGCTGCATCACCCAGTTGCCACTAAAGTTAGGTTTTAGAAAACTTTACATGCCTGATAGAGGAGTTTGGAAGTACTAAAGCTCCTTGAGGAGGAGAGTGATGTGGCATAGAATTTGAGATCAGGCAAATCTAGCTGTGATAACTATACATTTCTCAACAGTCAGAGTTTCCAGATGGGACTTCTCCCTCATTTGGAGCTCTCCAAGTGGAGAGCACATGGCCGTTTATTGGGTACATTGTAGAGGAGCTTCCTTTTGGGATGTGAACTGTGCTAGATGCTTGCTAAGATCACTTCCTGGCCTGGCATTGGTGATCCACTATGACTTATGGGATTTATGCTTCAGGGTTATCATTTTTAACACTGAGTAGAGGCTGGATCATGGAGGGAAACCAATTACAAGACCATTGCAGCAGTCCAGGTAAGAGGTGGTGAGATCCTGCCCTAGAGTGGTCATCATGTGTATGAGGGATTTGATAACTGCCTTTTCCCAATCGCTTTTTCCTCTCTGTACATGATAGGTGCTGAATCATTTTTCTTTTTTTGGAGTGGGGAAGGAGTTAGGAGTTCTTGAGTTGAATACATATTGAGATGAACTCCCATATGGATGTACTTTCTTGATTGTATTTATTTTTTATAAACGATGTGTATATTCTTCCTTGCAATTTCTCATATCTAATATTCCATCTACCACCTCTCACTGTCTCCAATGGCTGAAAGGCGTTTGTCTTCATTTTTCCCCATAGAATCTTTCTTTTTCTTGATGATTTTGCTCAAGTGCTGTTCCTGCCTCCTTTTTCCTTTAATGATCTTATCTGCACCTCCATTCTCTCCTACTGGTACCTACTCCCAAGATGTATCTCATGTGTACCTTTGTATGTATTATCTCCTCAGCTATATGGTAAGCTCTTTGAGGGCAGGAGCTGTTTGAGTTGAATTTATATTCTTAGCTCCTAGCACAGAGTCTTCCATATATGGTATGAGCTTGTGGTTAATGGATGCTTGCTCATTGATTGATTGACCTGTATTGACCAAAAGAGCAAATACAGGACAAGATACAATTTTTTATAATTACATTACATGTAATATAAAAGATGGGTGATTGGGGAGGGGAGGAGGACAGGACAGTTCTATGATCAGAGACCTGGGAATATCAGAAATGAAGGAAATTTTAGAATCACTTTGTCCTACTCTCATTTTATAGAGAAGGAGTTTGAGAACTATCAATGACTTAACTAGGATCATCTGGTAGTTTAGCTTGGACTTGAATCTAAGCCCCCCAGGCACCAAATCTAATGTTCTTGGGACCAGATCAAACATTTGTCTCTTAGATCATGTGGACATCTCTATCCCACAGCCTTCCCTCCTTAACCTCCATTGAATGTTAGTGGGTTAGAATGAGTCTATTACAAGTCTTGTATCTTTGAGAGAACATTTATTTGAATAACCTCTGGATTCCTCTTCTGTAATCTTCAATCACCATAGTAAAGCCTGTCAAACTGGGGTGACATCATTTATATCCTAGCATCTCCAACTAGTTTTTTTCCATCATTTTTAATTTCCAACCTCCCCTCCTCCACTTCTTGTATTTCATTAAGATGAGTTTGGAGAAGCAAAGCATATAATTAGAGAGAAAAATGTGATATCGATCCCATTTTCCATTATGATGGTATCTCAGGCAAGAAAAAGTCATTTTGATACAATTGTTATGATTAAAACCACAAAAGAATCTGTTACATCAAGCTTAGTTTTCCTTATCTAATGTAATTTAAAATATGGTAGAGAGCTAGTTTATCAGGTTTTATAGAGAGAAAGAGCTATGCCATGTAACTATAAATACTTATAGGCTAATAATTTCATCATATCTTTACTAGATAAGAGGTCTTTCAGGAACTCATATTAATGAAACACAAATCAATAAACAAATACTCATTCCAATTCTCCCCCCCCCCCCATAACAGATGATTGGTTTAGTACAGAACAACTTTTCTCCTCAGAGTGATTTATCTCTCCCAGGGCCTGTATTTCTCAACATTTCACTCTCTTGTTCTGCATAATGGAGACATTCATTCACTGACCCATCCACCCAGCCATTCATCCATCCATCCATCCATCCATCCATCCATCCATCCATCCATCCATCCATTTATTGATCATTTATTAAGTACTTCCTGTTCACAAAGCAGTACAACAGTGAGGAAGAAACAAAGCTTAGTTGGGTATAGTGACATTGTATTCAGAACACCTGGGTTCCAGTCCTATCTTTAATACTCTCTGGACCTCAGTCACTCATGTGTAAAATGATAGGCTTGGACCATATGGCCTCTCAAGTTTCTTCTGTCTCTAGATCTATTGATCCTACAAGACTCTGAGATATTAAATTACCTGCCCATAGTGAGTGTGTAAGGCAAAATCTGAACCCATGTTCTTGATAGAAATTCTTGTTTCTCTTGATTGAAAAAAAAAGTAAGTACTTTTGTTTGATGTAGGGCTGGAGTGGAGCAGGGCTAAATAGAAATCTTTTTACCTGAAACATTTGGTTTTTCTCATTGGACAGAGGAAGACAGAAAGATAGACACATACACACAAACACACACACACACAGAGAGAGAGAGAGAGAGAGAGAGAGAGAGAGAGAGAGAGAGAGAGAGAGAATTGAAGACATAGAGGAGACAGGAAGAGACAGTGACACACAGAGAGAATGAAAGTAGTAAGCTACCTGAAGGCAATAGAAGGGAATGAGATCTAGACCCAGACAGAGAAGTTAGCTGTAAGAAGGAAGAAAGGACACTTCCCCTTCTACAATGCCACTAGATTTTTTTCTTTGATGATTCAAGGAACTTCAATGTTCTACAATTCCTCAATAGCATCACTCTGAATATTTTGGGGGGTCATTTCATGGGACTCTAAGGGGAAAAAGATCCTGCTTATTTTAAATTTCTTGTTACTTGGATTCTAGAAACGTTTTGCTCTGTCAACAAACATGTATATTATAGCTGGAAACAATAAAACAATTTACATGTAAATATTGATGCTCATCTTTACTGGAGGTAGCCTGATGGAAAGGAGAGAGTCCCAAATCCTTCTAAGGCTTGGATTACAGTCCCAGAGATGCCTCCTATGAGATGCACTGCACTGGGCAAGTCACTTCTCTCTGAAATTCTGAGTCCTCTTCTTCATCTATAAAATGGAGACGGGAATACTAAGATTCTCTATTTCATAGAACTCAATTCAGTCAACATTTATGTATTTATTTATTTTTGCTACTTAATTACTTAAAATAATTTTAATTACAGATTCTCTTCCTTCCTCTACCCCATCCCTCACCCATTGACAATGCAAGAAATATGATGCCCATTATACATATGAAGTCATACAAAACGTTTCTACATTAGTCATATTGAACAAAAAAGAAGAGAAAGAAAAAAAATAAGCTTCAATCTGTACTCAGAGTTCATCAGTTCTTTCTCTGGAGGTGGATAGTGTTTTTTGTCATGAGTTCTTGGGAATTGTTGTGGATCATTGTATTGAGTAGATCATCTAAGTCTTTCACAGTTGATTGCTGTTTCAATAGTGTTGTTACTATGTATGATGTTCTCTTGGCTCTGTCCACTTTAATTTGTATCAGTTCATATAAGTCTTCCCAGGTTTTTCCAAAATCATCCCCTTCATAATTTCTTACAGCACAACAGGATCGCACCACATTCATAGAGTTTAACTTGTTCAGCCATTCCCAGTTAATGGGCATCCCTTCAGTTTCCTTTTTAAAAAAAGCTGCTTTAAATATTTTTGTACATACAGGTTTTCTTCCCTTTTCTTTGATCTTTTTGGCATACAGACCTAATAGTGGGATTACTGGGTCAAAGAATGTGCACTGTTTGATAGCTCTTTTGACATAGTTCCAAATTGTTCTCAGAATGATTGGGACTAGTTCACAGTTCCACCAACAGTGCATTAGTGTACTTATTTTCCCATATTCCCTCCAGCATTTGTCATCTTCCTTTTGTCATCTTTGTCCATTGACAGGTGTAAGGCAGTATTTCAGAATTGTCTTCATTTGCATTTCTCTAATTATTAGTGACTTGGAGCGTTTTCCCATATGACTACTGTTAGACTTCTTTTTTCAGAAAACTACCTGTTCATATCCTTTTACCAGTTATCAATTGAGAAATGTCTCATTTAAAAACATAAGTTTTCTTCCCTGTGGTTTTCCCCTTTTGTTCTGATTCTTTTTTTACAACATGACCAATGTAGAAACATGTTTACTATGATGGCACATTTTTAGCCTATATCAGATTGCATGCCATATCAGGAAAGCGGAGGGGGGAATTTAGAACTCAAAATCTTATAAAAGTGAATGTTGAAAAATTAAAAAAATAAGTAAGTAATTTAAAAATAAAGACTTCAAGGAGGAGGTATCACCTAAGCTGTGCTTTGAAAGAAGGTAAGAATTTTTCCAGGTGGAGGAGAAGAGAGAGAGCAGTCCAGGCAGAGGGGACTGCTTGTATCAAGTGGGAGTGTCAGGGAGTTGGAAAGTTGGGTAAAGGGAACAGCTACTAGACCAGTTTGACTGAAATGGAGAGTATTTGAAAGGACAAAGAAAGAAGGAACACAGAGGGGTGGCATGTGGAGCATGGCTCTTCACCTTGGGCTCCTACTTTCCTTTGGATCTGAATGACTTAGCATGAATTACATCATGGAGGCAGGGAAGCCTTGTGCCAGTTTCTTGGGAATGAACAGTTTTGTCCCTTTTAGAGATGACAAGTCCATTCTCCATCCATCCTTTTGTGAAGACTTCACATCTTATTAGGTTTGCAGGACAGAATTTCAATAATTCATGTCTTTCGTTATGATAAATATTCATGTTTCATTTAAGGGAGACAGCAGTTGCCTAGATTAAATAAACTTGCTGGGGATTCAAGAGCAGAAGATCTCTCCTGCCAAGGAGCATATCAAGGAAAGGAAAGATATGTGAAAGAAGTAGACAAGGGGAAGGGTGGAGGGAAGTTCTACAAAGCCACTGAGAGTTTCCTGCCACAACCCTAGATGCATTGATCTAGTCAGAGGATTCCCTGAAGTGATTACCAAATGCACATCAGGAGGCAGCTTGGAACAAAGAAAAACCAATTGAAGAGGGAATTGGGCACATGGGGTTCTGGACCCGACTCTTCCAATAATCTGTGGTGGGACATTGGGTGGGAGATTTCCTTTTTATGGCCTTCTATTTTCTCATTTATAAATTGAGTAGGTGCCCTTCCAATTTTGATCTTCTTTGACTTTTAAATAAAGGGGCAAGTAGAGCAGGAGTCTTGGAAAAGCATTGTGATGGCGTGGAAATTATTCTGGACTTGAAGTTAGAATACTTGGATTCAAATCCACATACCAAGATTTACAGGGTCACATCTAGGGTAGGCAACCAGTGGAGGTTTGGAATTATTAGTTAAAATATGTACAGCCCTGATATTTCCCTTTGACATGGCTGCTCTTTTCCGGCCTCACCTCATCCTGTTTCTCGTCACCATCTCCAACCTCCCAATACCCTGGAGTTCTCCATCATCCTTTTACTCCCCCAAATGTATTGAACAAGGGGATGTTTCAAACCACTTGGCCTGGGAAAAGGAAGTACTAGGTTTGGCTCTGAGAAACTAGGCAAATAACATCCCTGGAGGGCCTCTGTATTCTCAGCAGAAAAATGAGGAAGGTTGGATCAGAAAGATTTATAAATTATATCTAGCTAAGTTCCCCGTGAGCACGAGCTGTATCAGTTGCTCGTTACATCTAAATAGAGTATTCCTCACAGGGAGGTTAGGAACTCTCTTATGAGTGCCTTGCTTACCTTGGGTTCCAATGAGTCATTAGTTATTTTTATTCTATCCTTCCAAGGCTATGTAGGTCATTCCTCTTGGTAGAACAAATAGAACAAAATAAGAGTTTAGTACTGTTTTTTCCTTTTGTCCATCCTTTTTCCTCTCCACATCCATGCCAAACATGGATCCTACTCCTTTCTGGATCTTTCTCCTACTCCAAAACAGATTAAAGAATGCTTTGAAAAATTGTCTTTAACATTTATCACTGGTCTAAACTCATCATGGGCATCTGTTTTCTGGAATTTATGACAAGCCCACTCTGCTTATTATGTTCTCACCTTTGTTTCTAGTACTGATCCTTTCAAATCTGAGTTCTCTGTTTAGCCACATTTATCTTTATTTTCCTGTCCCTGCTTGTCAGCATCAGAATCAATAATCTGTGGGTCATCAAACTTCTGTTTTTGAGAGACCCCATTACTACATTGCTAGAATTTTTTTTGTTGCTTTTTGGAGGGGGCGATTTGGGGTTAAGTGACTTGCCCAAGGTCACTTGGCTAGTTTTAAGTGTCTGAGGTCAGTTTTGAACTCAGGTCCTCCTGACTCCAGGGCTGATAGCCGCCCCTGGAATTTCTTTATAGAGTTTCACATAACAAGATACTATCTAACTTATCTTTATAGAATCCTAGAGCTTTAAAGTTGGAAGCAGGAATTCTTAAACTTTTAAAAATCATGGACCCCTCTGGCAATCTGGTGAAACCTTCTTAGACTCATCCTATAAAATATGGGTATGCCAAATTTGGATTAGAGTCTAGTGAAAATAAAGACACAAATTTTTCTCATCCAGTTCATTGATCCCCTTAACTAAAGAACTTTCAGTTGGAAGGGATCCCAGCTTTTATTCAGTCCAACCCATACCTAAAAAGGTATGAGGGCATCTAGGTGTCACCATAGTGCATAGAACATGGGGCCTGGAGTCAAGAATACTCAACTTCCTGAGTTCCAATCCAGCCTCAGATACTTACTAGTTGTGTAACCCTGGGTTAGTCACTTAACCCCATTTGCCTCAGCTTCATCTTTAAAAAGAGCTGGAAAAGGAAATGGCAAATTACTCCAGTATCTTTGCCAAGAAAACTCCAAATGGGGGGGGGGGCGGTCACAAAGAATCAGATATGACTGAAAGAACTAATCAAGAATGACAACAACAAAAACACACCTAAAAAGGAATCCCAAGCATAACATGCCTAAGAAATGGTCATCCAGGTTCTTCTTAAAGATGTACAAAGAGGGGGAACTTCATTACTACACATTTCATGGGTCAACATGGCTCATTTCCTTTCTGGTTAGCTGGGGTTATAAGTAAGATGTTTTCTCCTTACATCATGCCTAAATGTGTCTGTTGAGGATTTGTACCCACTGATCCTGGTTGAAGAAGTTGAATCTTTCCTCCAGAAGACAACCTTTCAAATACTTGAACATGATTGCCATGTTTCAGTCTACTCTTCCACAAGTTAAATTCTTGGTTCCTTTGGCCATTACTCATAGGACATGCTTTTGAGACCCTTCACCATTCAGGTTGCTCTTTGGTAGGTCTTCAGCTTACTAACATCCTTCCCAAACCATGGTGCTCAGGACTGGACATGATTCTTCAAGAGTAATCTGACCAGAGTATAGCCCAGTGGTACTCTTGAGGTCTGAAAACCATGATGGCATTAGCCTTCTTGGCCATTGTATGCTATTATTGACTCATTGACCATGTACTTTACATAAAAATCCTATCATTTATCTTTCTGTTCATCATTATTCATAAGCTGGAATGGTCCCTCTTATAGGAAATGAAAATTCCTATCATTTCTATGCTAACAACCAAAATTTCCTTCTCCATCATATTAAGATTTAGAATTGCACTTACTCTTTTGCTTCCTCTTTGCCAACATGCCACCTATGTTATAGAATTGTATATCAGTCTTTGAAATTCATTCATTCATTCAATAAGCATTTATAGTGCACCACCTTTTACTAAATTTGGGGGATAAAGATACAGTAAGACTAGTTGCTGACCTTAAGGAACTTATGTTCTATTTGGTGGAACAGCATGAACAAAAATTATATATACAAAGAAAATAAATAGTGATTTCCAGAGGAGAGGGTGAAAATGAGTAGGGCATTAGAATCAAGATGGATCTTGAACTGAGCCTAGAAGCATGTTCTTTGTGGGAGAGGTGGGGAAGGAGTGCTTTCCAGGAATGAAGAAATCCTGTGTAAAGGCATGGAGATGTGAGATGAGGCCACATCCCTTGATCACTTCAAGGAAAATTCCCTTCCCTATCAATATAGACCTTCTGTCTGTGATTCAAATCTAGCCAATTCACTAATTTTGAAAACATCTCATTGTACTATCACCCAACCTATATTTCTCCATCTTATCTGACCAAATTATACAATATATCTCTATCTGGGTACATATACACACATATACATATATACATATGCATACCTACATTTCAATATAAACTATATCCCTAAGTATGCATATATATACATAAACAGATATATGCATATACATATATATCCACGAACACAATGCATGTATTTATGTGTCTACATATGTAAAATTCACACACATACAGGCATGTATATGTATATAGAAATGTATATGTGTATGTATATGTAGATACATAAATAATGTAATATGTAATAGTATTATTTGATTATTACAACCATCATGTGAGGTTCATGATGCATCTTTTTATCCCACTTTGCTCATAATAATTGTAGACTAGCATTTATATGGCTCTTTGAGGTTTGCAAAGCCCTTCATAACATATTATCTTCGCCTCATTACTACCCCCATTTTACAGATGAGACAAACTGAGGTGGGGAGAGGTTAAATGGTTTACCAGCATTGCCCCCTTAGGAAAAAAAAAACACCAGAGAGGATGTGAACTCAATATCTTTCTGACTCCAAGTCCAGAGCTCTGTCTAGTCCACCACCCAAGGGCCAGATAGAACTAAGAATTGGAGAGTTTAAAAGAAAGCCCAGGGTTATCACAATCTTCCCAACCATCCAAGCCCTCCATTCCTCTCCAGGGGGAGATGTGATCATGACTGAACTTTCTCAAGCTCCTGCAAACCCTGCCCAGCTTCAGCTTTCCTCTATGTGTTGTCCCCCATTAGAACGGAAGCTCCTTGAGGGAAAGAGCCACTTTTTTTCTTTGCTTATATCTCCAGCACCGAGAATAGTGCTGGGCATAGAACAAAGACCTAATAAATACTTATTGACTTGGCTTGACTTGAATGGACAAGAGAGTACCCTTTCGCCAGAAGCATCTGAGGGATGGCTCTTTGTTGGACATAATGTAGTTAGGATTCTTGGTCAGGGACAGGTTGGATTAGAGTACTCCAGAGGCCCCTTCCAAGTGGGAGATCCTCTGATTCACCATTGCCCAAAGCTGGGCATAGAAAGCAGACCCTCTGACTTCCGGACCTGCCATCTTCCCAGTAGCACAGCCAGCTTCCATGCAGCTCTTTGAGAACAAGGGTGTACATGCCTGAGGGAAAGATGAAGGAAAGCGGATCCCTTTGGAAGGAACTGCCAAATAGTGACCCCCTATGGAGGGCATGAGGGCTCTGTTTCTCACCTGCTTTGGGCAGCCCAGGTGGAAGGAGGGTGGCAGATGCCCAGGAGACTTAGTGGGAATCTTTCCCATTCTCCTCTCCCTTTCTGAGTTCCATTTCCTATGCATGGGGAGCGTACACGACTGATTAATGAAAAATGTCTGGCTCTGGTTCCGTATCTGGCTGAAGCACATTTGCTATTTGATATCTGAGATATGTACAACATGTTCACAGCAAATTCTCCGACTGAAAACAGTAGAGTTCAAACCGAGTCAATTAATGCACGGAGGGGATGGCTTCCAGCCCAGAATCGCGTGTCTTGCGGAGGCCTTTTTGATTCTCTTGCCAAAAGATATCTGTTTATAAATGCAGTCAACGTAACTCTTGGGTACTTATGGCTCTTACAACCTGATGGGATGTTTTCCTTGTTATGGCTGAGCTCAGATAATTGAGTTCTATTTTGCAGACGTTTCAAACGTTCTCTCCCCACACTTCCTCTCCTTGCTTCCTTGGGCAGTATCCTTCAGGCGATGTTTTTACTAGTTTCTATCATTTCCCCATCTTCCTCCTTCCCTCCCTCCCCCTCTCCCTTCTTTCCCCCCTCTTTCCTTCTCTTCCTTCCTCTCCCCTGCCCTCACCCTTTTTATCAGCTTCATATTCCCTTTATGTAGCATTTAAAAGTTTGCAAAGTGCTTCATACATATAATAAGACACACTAAAATGCATCTCATTTCCTTGTCTGAAGAGCACCCCATCCTTGCTTTCCTCTCCTAGGAAGAGGGTGGGGGAAATTCATTCAGGAAACTGGAGGATGGTGAAAGGACTCCCATACCAAAGGGTGGTTATGTCTGCTAATGCCACCCAACATGAGTGTACTGGAATCAAATCAATGCCAGCATGGAGAGCTGGTTGTTAAATTTTCAGTGTAAGCATTTAACACCCCAGAAATTGGATTAAAGGCATGCTTCTACCCAAGTGGCTTCCCAAGAACTGATCTGTGGAAGCTGGTGAAGCTGCCCAGCCTTGTAGCCCCTCCACTTCTGGCCCTATTTTATGTATTCAGTCTTTGACACAGATGGAAACCTCAACACAGCATGGGATTTTTTAAGCAGAAATTAACCTCCGCAGTTTTGAATGGCAGGTGTGGAGAAGGAAGTGAAAGGAAGGCCCCTGAGGAAGGCCAAGGGCAGGAGGAGTGGGGGAGAACAGGAGGGGAGATTGGAATGGTCTAGGCATCAAGATGGGTCTGTGGGAGCCTCCCTCTTGAGATGCTGAGAGACTCCTTCCTGGGAACCTGGCATTCTTTCTTCCCCTGTTTCTTATCCTGGGGTCTGAGTTCAGCCTCAGAGTGGTTCAGGTAATCTCTCTGTAGATGTCTTGTTGGGCCTGGGGTGAAAAGGGAAGAATGGTATGGGATTAAGACTGACTGGGCCTCTCTTATCTCATCTCTCATATGAAAGGGGTGGACTGGATGGCCCCGTGCACCCTTCCAGCTCTGTGATTCTGTTATATATGGGACTCACAGTTCATTACTTTCTCTGGGCCTCAGTTTCCTTATTTGTAAAATAAAGGCTACACTAGACAGCACTGTGGACGCTTCCAGTTCTATCTGTCTATGATTGATGATTCTACTATATATTACATATGTGACTTAGGACTCATCACTTTGCCTTTCCAGAGTCACAGATTCCTTATACTAGTTGATTACTGTCTTAGGAAAGAGGGAGGGGAAGGAAAGAAGGAGGGAGGGATAGAATTTGGAATTCAAAACTTAAAAAACCCCAAATGTTAAAAAAAATTGTTTTAATATGTAATTGAGCAAAAAATAAAATACGTTAAAAATAAAATGAGAGAGTTACACTCAGTGGCTTCTGAGGTCCCTTTCCTTCTCTAGAATCCATGGGATGTCATTTCATAGAGCAGTTGTGAGGATTAAATGATATCATGGATGGAAAATATTTTGTCACTGCAAGAAACTATCAACTAATCAGTTATTCAATCAGTAAGCATTTATTAAGTGACTACTATGTTTTGGCCCTATGTTAGTTTCTGGGACTACAAAATCCAAAATTAAAAACAACAAAACTTTGGGTGAAATCTTTATGAGTGGAAAAACCTAAAACAAGGTATCAAAATCTAGGTGATCATCTCAGCATCATTTCTATCCTTGCTTGTGACACTGGGTAAGTAATTTTCTATGCCCATGCCTCAGTTTTATCATTTGTAAAATGGACATCATGTAAATACTATCATCTATAAAATGGGCATGATAGTAGTAGTCATGTTCACATCTATGGGCTACGGTTAGGACTCGTGACATAATAGAGGTGTTATTTGCTTAGATAAAATGAAAAGAAGGAAAGAAATAAGAGTAAGAAATGTTATCATTCTTTCTATCTGTCATTTCTATTCCTGTAGCAACCTCCATCTGAATTTTAAATCTGGGGCATTCCAGTTTATTTAATTCAGGGTTTATCTATGAATGACTTAGGGTGATTGACAAAGGCTGAAATTGGGAGGGTGTCCCAGGGTGTTATTTCTGTGTATCTGGCTACAGCACGATTCATCTTCTCTTCTCACACCAGCTCTAGCTGTGATCACTGCCTATAAGCAGCATAAAGGCAGCAGAGATTAGATGTCAGTGACTCTGCTTCTTCTAATAGTGTTGAATGGTGTTGCTCTAGCCCTTCAAGATCCCAGGCAATGACTTAGGCAGTCCCATTACCTTACAGATGCTTCCATTATGGCCACATTGTGAAGCAGGTAGTTAGGGACCCTGTCTAGGGTAGGTTTACTGGGGCTTTGCCTCAGAATACTGAATTTAGAGGGTGAAAATTGTACTTGCAATCTTCTATCATATACAAATAGTAGAACACAGCACACATTTATCAATAATAATTAGGTAAGATAGGAAGCACTTTCAGCATGATAAACCTTTGGGAGTCCCTGTGACCTCACTCTGGTGAGAGGCTGCCTCACTACCGAGGACATACTTCATGGAACTTATGCTGGGCACAATTTGTGAATCTAGGCTTAGGTGGGAAAAATTCCTAGTTATGATTCTGGAGGTAGTGTATGTGTTGTTATTTCTGTTTATCAGGTGAGAAAATGAGAACTTGGAAAGAGCACATGGTTTTCTCAGTTACACACCTGATGAATGTCATTCTTGACATCCACAAAGACCTTTAGCTGTTCTCTCTGTCTCTGTCTCTGTCTCTGTCTCGTCTCCCCACTCTCTTTTACTTTTAGCTAATCTCCTGGCTCATTGGCTGCTTCTTAGCCCCCATTTTCACACCATCTCAGCCATGATGAAGGATGATACCCCAGACACTTGATTAATAACAAGAACAAGTAATTGCTAATATTTATATAGTATTTTAAGGCTTTCAAAGTGCTTCACACATATTATCCCATTTTATCTTTGTGACGACCTTGTTCTTGTTGTACTGCTGTGATTCAGAAAGCTCCTCTCCTCCCGCCATAAACTCATGTCTTTCAACCTTTCCTCCTGTCTCTTCTCCTAATTTTCTTCTTTGTTTTTACTGTGATCTCCAATCTCTCCCCCTTTTCCAGTTCTTCTAGACCTTCACTCCTTTCCTGGATTCCTTTCTTTATCTTCAGAGTCTTGACCCTATGGTTATCTAGTTTAATCATACATTATCAGCTACCCTTAAACCCCATAACTCCCTTCCTATTACCAGTCACAACTTTCTAACCTCCAATTAAGGCTGTACTGGAACTAAATCCTATAGAGTGGAGAGTCGATGGTTAAATTTTCAATGTGATAATTTACATCTTGGAAATCAACAAAGGTATCAGGTATTGATTTATTATTTGCCTAGATTTAAGAGACAGGTAAATGTTAATAAATGCACATTTAACTAAAAATAGCTCATGAATAATTTTTCTTTCTTTCTGGAGAGCAGATTGTTAAACATTTACCAGCATACTTTCCCTCTAGTCCTTGGTTACTCCCACCAGCTGACTTCATTTCAATTCATGTGAATCTGAACATTTCTGAGCTATTACTAATGTATGGTAACCACTTATTCTTCCCTGATTAACTCCATTGCACTCTCCAAAATGCTTATTCTAAACCTTCTTCTGTTTCCTCAGAACTTGATCACTACTTGCCCTCCTGCCTCCCCTCTATCCTCAGCAGAGGACCTCATCTCATCTGCTTACTGAGAAAATAAAGACCATCTGTTATGGGCTCTCTCTCCCCCTCATCACACATTCCTCAACATCATCCTTCATCCTCTACTCCAGTCTCTGATGAAGAGGTGGACTTTTTCTTGGCCAAGACCAATCTCTCCTCTTGTGCTTGACCCTTTCTTTCTTAACTCCTGTGGAAGCTTTAAATCCTTACTTTGTTTCATCTCCAATCTTCTTCTGTCCACTGGCTCTTTCCCTGATACTGACAGATACACTCAGGTCTCCCTCCATCCTTTAAAAACAAATGAAAACAGCCTTCACTTCACCCTGCCATTCCCAAAAGATATCAACTTATTATTTTCCCCCCATCATGGCTACAGTCCTAGACAGGGTTGTCCACACTTGTTGCTTCCTTTCTCTCACTGCCCACTCACTTTCCAATTCCTTGTAATCTAGTTTCCAACCCTATAACTCTACTGAAATTATCATCTCCAAGGTTACTAAATTCCTAACAACTTTAAAATTACAGTCAATTGGGGCGGCTAGATGGTGAAGTAAGAGCACCAGCCTTGGAGTTGGGATGATCCAGGATCGAATCCGGCCTCAGAAAATGAGCACCCACACATAAATAATGACTAGCAGTGTAACCTTGAGCAAGTTACTTAACCCCAATTGCTTTAAAAAATTACAGTCAATTAGCCCTTACTAGGTCAGTCATCATGAATCTATTAAGTCCCTACTATGAGCCAGATGCTGGAGGTATAGAGATTCCAATGGAATACTTCTCATCATTGAAAAGTTTATATTCCTATTGGGGGAGAATATAGATAAATTCAATACAGACCAGATATGTGATTTCATTGATTTGGAGAGCTCCCAGATGGGGAAACTCCCTACACTATGCAGTTTGTTGCCTTCTCTGTTACTCAAACTCTTGAGTTGTCTAGGCTTCAAGAAGATACACGGCTTACCCAGAAAGAATGTGCCAGTGGACTTGAACCCAAGCATTCCTGGCCCTGAGCTGAGTTTTCTATGTCCTTTGCCCTGCTGTCTCTCCCCAAAACAAGCATATGCTACATGTATGAAAAACAATACAGGTAATTTTTTTTAGAGTAAGAGGAACCAGTAGCAGTTGGAGTGGGGGAGGTCAAGAAAGGAGAACTTCATGTGAAATTGTGCTTTAAGGGAGTCTGATTTGGCTGGATTATTCATTATGTGGAAGGGAAGTAAAGTACTTTAAGATAATATAGCAAATGGGGAGGGTCAGGAGTTTGGAGGATCCGTTAAAGTTACATGATCAGACCTAATTCTAATTCTACAGAATCAGATAACATTTTTAAGACCCTCAACATCATGCCTGACACATAGTAGGTACTTCATAAATGCTTGTTCTTTTCCCTCTCTCCCCCTCTGTAAAAAGAGGGAAGACAGGCAGCTGGGTAGGGGTGTGTGTGTGTGTGTGTGTGTGTGTGTGTGTGTGTGTGTGTGTATGATAAGGTGATAATTCAAACACCTTTTTTTTTTTTATCTCTGTCATGTACCTTAGGTGGAATGCTCAACAGGGATAGGAGGAGAAGGATCTTTGTTGTCTTGTTTGTGAAAGGAGCTGTCCTAATGATACTTTGAATGAGTCTACTGAAGATGAGTTCATATCGCAACACTTTGGTTCAATTGTAAAAACCAATTGTCTGTGAGATAGTTTGTTAAACATCGAATAATCATAGCAGGAGTGATTTGTCCCAGGAAAATTTCCGTTTGAATTTTATTGAACAAGAGAAGAACTAAATAATAATATTAGTGACAGTTAAATAATTCCTTAAAGTTTGT
Organism: Gymnobelideus leadbeateri; assembly: GCA_011680675.1. Lineage (NCBI taxonomy): Eukaryota > Metazoa > Chordata > Mammalia > Diprotodontia > Petauridae > Gymnobelideus > Gymnobelideus leadbeateri. The sequence goes on from WOXC01008822.1 coordinate 120,759, forward strand.
AATTTACTTCAAATACATCATATCAATTTTTTGATATATATTACAGCATTTGAGAACATAGAAGGTTATCCTGGTTCTCTTCCAAACTCTTCCCACAATGATATCACACATTGAATTGGGTTTAGGCCTAGTCTCCTTGTCTTTCTCCTCCTCATTATTTTAAAATGAAAGACTATCTATCATTCTGCGCCCCCCTCCCCCCCCCCCCCTCCGCCAACACCCTTCTACCTCCCAACATTGTGATCACATAAGCCACAAAGATCTGGTAAGACTGTAGAATGCCATCTCCTCTCAATAGGCTGAACTCCTGAGAACAGTCCAGGCCAACTGGGAAATCCAACATTTTGTGGGCAGCCCCAGGACAACCTTTTCCTCTGTGATCACTAGTGCCTGCTTCATCACTCAGCTGTCAACTTGGGTGGCACTCTTCTCCGGCCCCCAGCTTCACTGGACTGAGCTGGCCTTCCCCAGTCACAGATCTGACCCTGCCCATTGTGTGACTGTGAGTGGTTGTCAGCACATTCTGCTCCCCCTGAAGACCCAAGTCAATCTAAGACGTGCCAGTGTAGACGCTCAATGTCACAGGGCTGTCCAACTTGAAAATCCAAGTTTAGAGAGCATATCTGCCATGCCACAACCAAGTAGGAAATCTTCAAAGGGCATTTTTCCACATCTTGTTTATGTAACCTATGAGAATTTCCTTTGGGGAATGGTTCCCATCAACTCTGGTCTGAAATCTTCAAAGAGAAAAAGAAAGTCCTAGGAGAGCCTGCTGATTATTTTAAAAAAGGTGTTTGCTAAATGTGGTGTGTGTGATGCCCCTCCCCCCATCCCCACACTCACATTCCTTAAGGCGATTTCAACACTCCACTGTGTACTCAGAGGAAGAACATCCCCCCAGGGGCTAATTTCACATTTTCCAGCCTCCACCTCCAGCTCCCAAATCTTCCTTGGTAACCCAAAAATAATTTGTTTTTTCTACTAGAAGGATATTAGCATCATCCACTTGATAGGAACCATGTCTGAGTGCCTAGCATGCTGTTATAACGAGGTTTATTATTGTAGCCAACACCAATAACAATCAGCATGGATGGGTGGAAGGAGAGCACGCTCTGCCTTCCTCCAGGCCAGACCACTTCTGCTCTTAATCACGTTCCCCCAGGACTTCACATTGAGTTTACCAAGTACTTTGGGTCCCCACGCCATAAACTTATGAAAAACATGGAGTTGGAATCTGACCGTAAAGGTTACTGTTTGAATAGATTTTTAACTCGAGGCATTTCAGTTATTTAAATTGACTCAGACAGTACAAGCCGGTCCCCGTGACATTCTAGACCCCGCCACAGTCAACGGATCCTGGCAGGCAGCCACCCCTCCCATCACTTGGCCGTAGCTAAATCAGCTCCAACACATCAGCTCTTTAGAATTACGTGCTTGGTCATGGGATTACAATGGAGCAAACTCCAAAGGCAGGCCAGAATACTGATGATGCTCCCAAAGCTGCTCTCCCACAAGCCTGCCCTGCCTTTGTGGCACCAGGGGCCTTCCTGAGCCTTGGCAGCCCCATCCCAGATTCTGGTTTTCCAGAAAAGGAGGAGAGAGCTCCCAGACAGAGTTTTAGACAGGTAGCAACCACATGATCTGTTGAGCGGTTAGGAAGCCATGTCTTCTGGCTTTAGGAAAGGCTTTGTGGACAGAGCCTTGGACTTCTGGTCAGGAAAACTTAGGTATCAGCAACCTGACTTTCTGACGCACGCTGTATGCAACAATGGTGAGTCATGTAAGCACCTTCAGCTTCTGTTTTCTCATCTGTAAAAATAACACCTCTAGCTCAAAGGTTCTTAATCTTTTTTTTTTTTTTTACTGTAGACTTCCCTTACTTTATGACCATGGACAAGTCACTTCAGTTCTTAGCTTCAGTCTCCTTATATGTTTTTGCTTTGCCTTACCTTACAGCATTGCTATAAGTGGGAGCATTGGTTCAGAACTGGAAGAATCATAAGATTATATAGAGTGCTAGAAGGGACCTTAAAGATTCTTTAGTGCCTGGGTTTTTCCACATTTTCTGGGTCCTGGCCCCCTTGGGTAGTCAGTCTGGTGAAGCTTAGGGAACTCTCCTCAGAGTCATGTTTTGAAATGAGTACCATAAGGTTACCAAGGAACGCAATGATATTGAAATACAGATATCCCAACATTTTTAATAAGCTCATGGACCCCAAGTTAGGCAGCCCCAAACTGTAACACCTGCCTCAAAGGGTTGCTATGAGATTCAAAGGAGGTAGCATATTTTGCAAACACTAAAGATCTATATTAATATCAGTTATCAATATGACTTCTAGGGGATTCTTTTTTAATATCTTATGAAAGAATGAAAAACTTTTTAGTGGTTTATTTCTCTGTTAAACTGTGGGTTCAAAAGTCAGATAGAACCTGTCCTCAAGGAGCTTACTTTCTAATGGAGGAGAGCCCCTAGAAGGGAGGGTGGCCCAGGGCACATATACTATTTTTGTAGGAGAAAGCAAAGGGCTGGTGAATGGATCGAAAGGATTTCTTTCCATAGTGGAGGATGTAGTGATTTAATTACCATTCTCAGAGCAAGAAGTGGAAAGGAGAGGGACGGGTACCACCCCCCCCCCCCCGGGTCCCTTGGCAAGGCAGAAAATGGCCTGGTTGGAGATGAAGCATGGTGCTTTATGTGAATCCTTCTTTATGCTCTTGCTTCACTGTGTGACCTTGGCCAAATTACTTGCCCTCTGTACTCATCAGTTTCCTCATCTGTAAAATGAGAGGGTTGGATTGTCAGGGATATTTAACCTGGCGTATGTGGGCTCAATTTATTAAAAAAACACGATAACTGCATTCCAACGTAATTGGTTTTCTTCTAATCTATTCTTTTTTGTATTGGAAAACATTATTTTGCAAAAGGGTCCATGGGATTCACCAGACTCTGCCAAAGGGGTCTATATCAAAGAAAAAGTTATGTGTCCACAAGGCTTCTGAGGGCCCTCCTAGCTCTGAATCTGTGGTCTTAGAACCCTACAAGTTTTCCAGTTCTGAATCAATGAACCTACAACCCTCTTAGCAATGTTGTGAACCAGGAGAGACAATTTAGGATCATTATCGAGGAAACTGAGGCTTACTTAGCAAATGACTTGCCCATGGTCACAAAATCAAATCAACCAATAACCATTCATTAAACACCTACTATATGCCAGTCATTGTGCCAGGTGCTAGAGCTAGAAACACAATCAATAAAATCATCCCTCCTTTCACCTACTTTCATGGAGCTCACCAGCAACCCAAAGCGCCTAATTCCATCTCCAGCCTTTTCAATCTCAAATCTCACCTTGCTCATCTCGGTTCATTTTCACTCTCTATAAGACATAACACTCATGAACTCCCTCATGAGCTGGTGACTCCCCTCCAGTGACAGTGTCCCGCTGGGGGAATCTTGCGAATGGAGAAGTCCTGAGGATAAGTTAAAGGGTTGCTTTGGAGGGCATAAATGAACCTTAATTTCATTATCATAATGATGCTAACATACAGCGTTGCCACTCCAATGGTCTTCATTCGCGTTTACATTCCTCATGGTGTGGATCTGGGTTCCACTTGCCATTTAGACGTAATTGCCACTTTATTATGATTTTTTTCACAGTTAAGTGGAGCATTTGAGCACAGTTGAATTGCTGGGAGCCTTAGTGGAAGAAATCTATTAGTGGGATGGCTTGAAACAATACACAAAGGAACCCTGCGTGTGGTCCGCTCTCCACTCTTTCCACCACCTTATGTTAAACAATAAATCTCCGAGTCAGCTAGAACTCCGAGACTCCCATCCAGCAAGAGCCGCATTTTATCTTTTATTCATTGGCAGGAACATAGCTGTAGGAGGTATTCAAATCGCACTTTTATTTAAACAAACACAGCTGGATCACAGTCTCTTAATATAGCAATTCTCTAATGAAAAATAACAACATAGTATTTATCTCTTTTCTTTTGTGTGGCTCTCAATTTGCTAAAATTAGGCAGACTTCAATCCCCCACAAAATTGGCATGTTTTCCTGACCAGAGTGAGAGCTCATCGCAGCTAACTGCAAAATTATAATGGGGCTGTAATTATAGCGGGGCATGTGAACTACACATCCCCGTACTGCTGTAAGCATAAAGGACAAGGGCTTATGCAATTAGGATGTAATAACATCGTTTGTCTTAAAGGAGTCAGGCAGCTGATTTCCTTTATTGAATGGGAACCCTCCCATTATCTGCTGTGTCAGGGTTGCATTCGTGCCTTGCCCAAAGTCAGAAGAGGGTGGGAGCACTTCAGGGGTTCGGACAGGCACCATTTCCCAATTCTGCAGGAGACTGGGGTTGACCTGACAAATTCTTGACCCTCTCTTGTGAAGGAATGTTGAAAGAGGGATATTTCAGGGTTTTGATTCTTGGGAGTCCAAGAAAAAAGAAAAGGGTCTTATTAATTACGTTCTTTATTTTAAGGCTACAGAATGTCAAGCCTGAAAAACAAATGGGACTGATATACCTTGCCCCAGCTACATTTATGAACTGAAATGTCCAATAAAAATGTGGCATAAAATTAAACATATAGAATTAGCCAGAAAACCCATTATATTGAAATAAAGGTGTATTTTCCCATTCTAGTTCTAGGATTCTCTGAATTCCATGGGGTCCATGAGTCCCAGGCTGAGGACTCTTGTTCTAAGACCTTTTCCAATTCTTTTAAGAACTTTTCCAACTTCCATTAAGAGATCCAGAAGGGACCTTAGATGAAGTTAAGAGTGTCAGAGTCTCAAGGGACCTCTGAGCATAGAATTGGAGAGTTTAAAGAGACTTTAGAACATGAAATGTCACGGATGAGAGAGCCTTTAGAATAGTGTGCTAGCCAGAAAGAGTGTCAGAACAAGAAATGTTAGAGTTGAAAAGGGTCTTAGGATATAGAACGCTGGAATGAACCTCACATCATATAGTAATAGAATGATAGAAATGAAAGCTACTCTAGAGCATAAAATCAGTCAATAAGGACTTCTCAAAAATAGTGGATAAAGCCCAAGACTTAGGGTCAGGAAGACCTAACACTCCCTTGTAGCCCACAGTTGAATTGCTGTGAGCCTTAGTGGAAGCCTATTAGTAGGATGGCTTTTCAAGTCACTTAAATTCTCTGTGCCTCATTGTCCTCATCTGTAAAATGGGGATAGTAACAATAATATCTATCTCACAAGACTGTTGTATCAAATAACACATGTAAAATGCACAAAAAGCTTAAAGCACGGTATAAATTGCTATTGTGATTATTAATGTATGTGCCAGGCATAGGACATAGAATGTTAGATCTTAGAGGAACCATAGAACATAGAATACCAGAGTCAGAAAAGACCTTAGAACAAGGGTCCTCAGCTTGGGGCTCATAGACCCCTTGGATTTCAAGGAACCCTGGGACAAAAATGGGTTAATGCTATATATTTATTTCAATATAAATACTTTTCTTGGTAATCCTATCCATTTAATTTTATGCTATCTATATATCTATATATCTATATTTTTTTTCCTAGGCATCTCAGTCCATGAATGTAGCTGGGGCAAGTTATATTAATCCCATTTTTCAGATTTAGCAAATCAAGGATCAGGGAAAGAAAGCTCCTCTGTAGCCCAAGTCTAGGGCTTTTGCTCAATACATCAATGCTACCTTATGGGAAGGTAAATTAGGCAGTGAGTGATCTATAGGACTCCCTGCCCAGTTGTACAAGTCCATTGTAACATGGGGTGGGTCTTGTCAATTCCGCTTCTTTGACATCTATCAGATATGATCCCTTCTCTCCCTCACACAGCTGACACCCTAATTCAGTCCCTCAACACCTCGGGCTTGGATTATAGTGCCTGGCATATATGGTAGAAACTTGATCAATGCTTGTTAACTTGACTAAACTCAACTTTTCCCATAGGTTTATAACTGGTTTCTTTGCCTCAAGCTACTGCCCTCTCCAATCGATCCTCTACACAACTGCCAAAGTGACATTCCTAAAGCACAGGTCTATTCATGTGCAGGGGAAAGAGAACTGGCTTTAGGACATAGTAGGCATATAGTAGGCACTTATTAAATGCTCAGTGACTCAATTTGACCTCTCTGGGTCTCTTGTTTCTTCCACTGTAAAATGAGGCTGTTGGACAAGGTGACTTCTAAGATCCTTTCCAACTCTAAATCCTTTTCATTCTTGGCTCACAAAATCTCAGGGGTTTCCCATGGCTTCTGGGATACAACATGAGCCCCTTTGTCTGGGATTTTCATCCTGTCCTAGCTTACATCCTATCATTCTAGACTGTTATTCTCTCTCAGGTTCTCTCTACCTTTCAGTCAAACTTGGCTGTTTCCTGAGCTGTGTTCCAGCTCTTGGTGGCTTTCCACCTCCTGTTCTCCCTGCCTAGCATTCCAACTCCTTTTTCCTTTTTCTGGGCATCATTGGCACTCTTTTTAAGGCTCAGCTTAAGCATATCTTCTACATAATGCATTTCATCCTGTGTATGTGTGTGGTGTGTGTTGTACATTGACTTATCTGAATGCAGGTTGTCACCTCCTATAGAATATAAGCCCCTTGAAGGGAAGGACTGTTTGATTTTTGTCTTTGTACCTCCAGTGTCCAACACTTGGAAAGGGCCTAATAAATATTGAAAGAATTAATAAAAATACTTACCCTGAGTACATGTATGTTTGTTGGGAGGGTAATAATAGTTATATCCATTTCTTTAGCACTTTATAAGGTATTTTTTCTTGACTATCCTGAAAGGTAAATAATGCAAGGATTTTCTTCTGTGGTTTACAGATGTAGAAACTAAGACTGAGTCATATGGATTGACTTGCCTACAGTCATACAGTTAGAATCATAAGCAGGGCTTGAACCTAGGGCCCCTGATTTTGTCTTTGTCTCTGAATTATAGAATTGTCTCATAGAATCACAGTCTGTTAGAGCTGGAAGGTGTCTATGAGAACAGACAGACTCAATATGAAAACAGCTAATCCAGATTTTTGCTCAAGATCACGTGATTCATTTGAGGCAATGCTCAGACTTAAGCTGGGTATTCTGATTCCTGGCCTCCTCACCCCCAATTAATTTTATTCTTCCTTCCTTCCTTCCTTCACTCCTTTCTTCCTTTCTTTCTTCCTTCCTTCTTTCCTTCCTTCCTTTATCTGTCTATCCATATGCCTATCCATCTATCTATCTATCTATCTATCTATCTATCTATCTATCTTTGTCTATCTATCCATCCATGTACTATCTATCTATCTATCTATCTACCTACCTATCTGAGTACATGTTGTGTCCCTTGATAAAATACATGCTCCTTGATGGCAGGGCCTGTTTTATTTTGACTCTTTGCAGCCTAAGGGGCTAACACAATGCCTGGTGCCTAGCAGGCCCTTAACAAGTGCTTCTTGGTTAGGACTGCCATCCCAATCTCATGATAATAGCTATTACTTGTATAGTATTTAGGAATATTATCTCATTTGACCCTCATAACAACTCTATGAGGTTGGTGCTATTACTGTTCCCATTTTACAGATGAGGAAACTGAGGAAGAGAGATTAAATGACTTGTCCAGGGCCACACAGCTAATAAACATCTGAGAAAGACTTTTCTTTATGCCAAGCCTACATCCTGTGCACTGTGCCACATGGCTGTCTCAGAAGAGCTTAATGCTTCTTTGCAGTACAGATGAAATCACAGCTAGCATTTATATGGCACCATGAGGTTTGTGAAGGATTCTGCAAAGATCATCTCATTTGGTCCTCAGGTCAGCCCTGGGAGGTAGGTGCCTCCCAGGCATCTCTATTTTAAAGCTGAATAAAATAATGTTAATTAAAATATTATAAAATAGAATGAAAATATTTTAAAAATAGAGATATCTCTATTTGACAGATAAGGAAAGTGGGGGCAAAATAGCTCCTAAGTGACTTGCCCAGGGTTACACAGCTAGTATATTTCTAAAACCAAATTTAAACTCAGATCTTTCTCTCTCTCTCTCTTTTTTTTTTTTTTGAGGGCAATTGGGGTTAAGTAACTTGCCCAAGGTCACACGGCTAGGTTTTTGTTTGTATGTGTGTTAAGTGTCTGAGGTCGGATCCGAACTCAGGTCCTTCTGACTCCAGGGCCGATGCTCTACTCACTGAGCCACCTAGCCGCCCCAAAACTCAGATCTTTCTAACCTGAAGTCCATAGTGAGACTCCTAGCAGCTACCATAGAATTGGTAATAACACCTATAGTGCATGTTTGTTGTACTGTATGAATACAAAGCACTGGGGTTGGCATATTTGTCATGGGAAGAACTTTCTATTTAAAGTCGGAGTGCCTGGGTTCAATCCTGACCTTAAACTTCTTATTCCCTGTGTACCCTTGGGGAGGTCACTTTTACTCTCTGGGCTTCAGTTTATTCCTCTAAAAATGAGTTGTACTAGTTAAACCCTCCCTGGTTCTCACTCTTCAATCTGATCCTGTTTATTGTCATGTGATAGAATTGGGGGTATAATAGTCTTACCCTTCCCTTGGCGCATCTGCATTTCATAAGAGGCACCAGGGACAGATCAATGCTGACCCCCAAAGGAATGAAACACTTATCATTGAATTTCCATCAGTTGAGGGTAGGAGGATTTTTGGTCCAATGTATGTGGTGATAGGAACTTGCTGGCCCTCCCTCAAAGCCTTCCACATCATCATCCACCTACTTGGTCTTCATAAGGAACCACAATGAAGCTGGTGTGGCTGCTGATGGTCAGGGAGAAGACTGTCAAAGTGACTCCCAGCTCTGATGCTGGCAGTATGATTCAGGCAAGCCACTTAATTTCTCCGAGTCTCAGTTTCCTTTTCTATAAAATGGAGATGACAAACCTGCAGGGTTGTGGGAAAAACAAAACAAAACAAAACATTTTATGAACTGAGGTGGGGAGAGAAGCTGGACTTGGAGTCAGGAAACCCCAGTTTTAATCTTGCCTCTGACACTCGATATAGGTGGGACCCACGCAGGGACTATCTACTGCCTCTTTTTGTATCCCTAGTGCTTAGCATAGGGCCTGACACATGATAGTCATCCAATAAATTTTTAATGATTCACCAACCCTGGGTGAGACTTTTAACATCTCTGGGTCTCAGGTTCCTCACTTATAACATTAAAGTGTTGCTTACATCTCTAAATCTAGGCAGCCTTTTTCTTTCTTGCTTTCATTTTTTTCTCCCTTAACAAGTATCGATTTCTTCATTTTTTCTTTTATTTTTTCTTTTATTTCTTCATTTCCCAACATTCTCCTCCTGTTTCCCATCCAGGGAGGCATTTCTTACAAAAAAGAAGTAAAATAAAAAAGGGAAAGAAATCAGCTTGGCAACATTGACCAACCTATGAACCAAGTCTGGTCATCTATTCTGTGTTCCACACCCACAGTTTCCTACCTCTGAAAATGGAGGGAAGGAATGTATTCTCACATCCCCTCTTTGGGGCCAAACTTGGTTTTTATAGTTGTACAAGGAACTATTTTTGTTAGAGCTGCCTTGTGTGTTGGCTGGACTAAGGGAAGGTATGAGGAGGAGTGAGGCTTAGGCTCCCCTTTTTCTCATCCAGGGACCTCTGCCAGGCAAGGGCTCTTTGGTCCTCTTCTCCATATTTGCTCTCTTTCAGTCCATCCGTAGACAGCTCTGAATTCACACAGTCCAGCTGTTCCCGATGCTCATCAGACCCTCCCCTTCCCTGCTGCTGGCCATCACTGAAAGGCAATTTGTCATCTCTCCCACCTGGAGCATGTTTGAAAGAACAAAGCCAGTGGAATCAACACAAAGCATCCTGGGAGAATCTGGGGGGAGCTTGGCCCTCTATATACTGGCTCCTCAACAGAGCCTAAAGCCTTCCAAAAATGGTAGGACTGAGAGAAGGACAGGAGCCATTTACCTGTCTCCAGACCCCCAGGGGAGCTCCCAGGTAACTGAATAGAAGAGCCAACCTCAGCCACTCAGGTTTCAAAGGAAGAGGGAAAGAAAATGGCTTTTTTTTGAGAATGGCAGACTCTAAGGTCCTTTAAAATGTGGTTCCCACCTGCTGTTTCAGCCTAATTTCCTCTAATTTCCCCTCATGATTGACATTTCATGAATACTGGTCTGTTGGCAGTTTCCCAATCTCATCATGTCCTCTTCCATCTCCTTGCTTTCAGATGGCCAGTTAGCTTGTGCTGGAAGATCCATTCTTCTCTTGAAATCCCTGGTTTCTTTCAAGACTTAGCTAGCTCACTTTTTTTCATGTGAAACCTGTCTAGATCCCCACCTCCCAGCATGCTGTCTCTCAAAACATCCTGAGATGCATTTGGTCTGTCTGGCCCATCCATGGGCGTGTGTTGTCTCCCCATCCGAACCCAACTTCTTTGTAGGCAGGGATTGTTTCTGATCTTTGTATAGTCATCACTTAAATCTGAATACTTGTTGATTGATTGACTGATTGAATGAATGAAGTGTACTATCTACCTGGTACTAAGCCTTGAACTGAACTTTTTTGGTCATTATTTCCCTAATTGCAAAGTGAAGGGGGTTCATTATATGACCTCAGAGCTCTCTTCTGCTTCTCAGTTTGTGATCCAATGAGGAAAGACAGATGAATCAATAACATGGCTCCTCTCCCTTAAGGAACACAATAATTAAAAAATAGCCAGTGTTTATAGAGCACCTCAGGGTTTGCAAAAGATCTTATTTGGTCCTCACAGTCAGGCAGGGAGAGAGGTGCTATTATTATAGGCATTTTATAGAAAAGGAAACAGACTGTGAGAGGATGAGTGATTGGAGTGGAGTCACAGGCTAATTAAGTGTTTGAATTGGGATTTGAACTCACATCTTCCTGATTCCCAGTCCTCTCTGCTATCCACTGTGACATACATCTGCTTACAGGCTCTCTGGGGAGCGGGCAGTCTGCCATTTATCAAAGAATTTTTAAAAATGGCGTTTGGTTGAGTGGCACTCAATGCTTTGGGAACACACAGATTTTAGGCTCCAAATGCTTCTTGCCCTTATTAACTATTGCTGTAATCTCCTAATGCATCTGTCTTTTGGTCAATCTACTCCTCATATAATCTTCATAATGTATCTCTCAGATCACATCTCTCACCTACAACTTGTCAATTGCATGATATTCAACCTTCTTAACCTGGCATTCAAGGCTATCCAACGATCTGGGGTCACCGTGCCCCTTTCCTCCAATTATCACACACTTTACAATCTGGCAAACCTTTTCTTCCTTAGTAGCTTTTGCTCACACCATTTTCTCTGCTTGGGGAGAGATAATGATGTTTTGTAAACAATAGTGTGAAACAGAATCAGGAGGTTTGGAGTTGGAATTCAAGCACTGCCTCCTGCTGGTTGTGTGTTGCTAGGCATCTCTTCTGCATTCCAGGCCTTGATTTCCTCAGTTATAAAATAGGGGGAACAATACTTCTGAACTCCCTCACAAGGATGCTAAAAAGGAAGGTCTCTGTGCCGTGCTGTGTAAGTTCAGCTTTTATTGAAAACAAAACAGTTATTTTATCGATTTCTTGCCATCAGATAATGCCAACTAGCCTTCCTCCCACCCATTCAACATTAAAAACAAAGGAGCAACCCCTTGGATCTTTTTTTAAAGCAATGAATAACATTTATCCAGCAAACACAAAGTTAAAATCAGGTAACCGGATTCATTATGCAAACATATTTTTTTAAAAGCAGAACTCATAATTTAGTTTCTTTCTTGATAAAGTCAAAGTGTAAACATTTCTCCTGATGGTTTTGAGGTTATCATCATGTCAAGAGTGTTGCAAAGTGTGGCTATAAATGTTAGTTATTATTATTATTTAGGAGCGTCTAGCAAAGCATGTAACTGACACATCTTATTTGAATTAGTACATTTTGTAAAGTGTTTATAATCAATGCATGATAGAAAACATCATTTCAATACAAGGCCACCCACAGGATCCTTATTAAATCAATTTTGAATTATTCTTTATGGTGTTATAGATTAATTATTACTCATGGCATAACCTTGGTATTAAAAGGATATTAACTGTTGCTTGAAACAAATTATTCCCGGTAGGTGTTAATTGGTTTGAGTTAGGAGAAGGAGATTTGCTGCGGTTCTGTGAATTATTGTCCATATCCCCATTTTACAGACTAAAAGCATCAAGGTTCCAAGAAGTTAGGTTATTGCCAAGCTGGACCCTGAGGTTCCGTACTTCTAAGGGGCAGAAATGTTTAGTCAATTCAAGATCTTGTTTGCATTTCACAAGAAGCCTCTGTTGTTCTTCAGGGTCATAGGATTTAGAGCTGGAAGTATCATTGAGTCTGATCCTGCCATTTGACAGATAAAAGAAGAACCCAGGAATAAAGTAGCTACTGCAAGTTCACCTGACTTTGAGCCCAAATCTTCTGATGTCAAATACTATAAATCTGCTGCCTTTTCCTTTTGATGGGGGGGGGGGTGTCAGTGAGTCAATTGATATTTATTAAGAACCTACTGTTCGCTGGTCATTGTTCTAAGTGCTGGAGATATAAAGAAAGGCAAAAGACAGTCCCTGCCCTGGAAGGGCTCACACTCTATGGGGGAGACAGCATACAATCTCTTTTTTTTCCGTTTGTACAACTGTGTTCAAACAAGGTATATAGGGGATGAATTGGAGATAATTAGCAGAGGGGAGGGACTAGAATTAAAGGGGATGGGAAAGGCTTGATGTTGAGTGGAAAACTTTAGCTGGTCCTTGAAGGAAGCCAGGAGGTGGGGTGGGAAGCTGGTACTCCTTGCTAGATACTTCTTTCTTTTTATTTCCCTGCCTCCTTCAGTACCAGACGGAGAGCAACTTTGTCCCTCACTTGTGCACTTCTTTTCTTCTAAACCTGTCAAGATCTAGAGGACAGGATGAAAAATTAGGATCAATCCCTTACCTAGACAATCAGCTGGCATTTATTAAGCCCTGACCAAGTGCTGGTGTCATTATAAGTCTGGGCATATAAAGGAAAAGCAAGCATAGTCCCTTGCCCTCAAGGAGCTTCAATTCCAAAGACAGAAATTACCATCCTAGGCATAAATACACAGAGAGTAGGGATATTTTTTTGAGGAAGCTATGTGGTGCAGTGCCTGCCCTGGAGGCAAGAAAACTTGAGTTCAGATATGACCTCAGATACTTACTAGCTGTGTGACCTTGGGCAAGTCATTTAACACTATTTGCCTCAGTTTCCTCATCTGTAAAATGAGCTGGAGAAAGAAATGGCAAACCACTCCAATGTCTTTGCCAAGAAAACCCCAGATGGGGTTAAGAAGAGTTGAATACAGCTGAAATGACTAACTAAGGACAAGTAACCTTGAAGGACAATCCTGTAGCTGTTGAGGGAGAGAACGGCTAAGAAAGGTCTTCTGCAGAAGGTAAGATCTGAGCTGAGGGGAAGGAAGCTAGCTATTGTAGCGATGTGGAGGTGAAGAGAAAGGCATTCCAGGCAGGGGATACAGCCAGTGTAGGAGCATGGAGGTAGGAATGTCTTTAGAGACGCAGTTTCAGGCTTGTTCATAGATGAGAGCGTTGGAAGGGAATTTAGTGATTCTTTAGTCCAAGTGTCCAGCAGAGAGGAGAAGTGATTTGCTCAGAGCCACATGGCTTTAATAAGCAGAATATATGGAATTTGAACTTACACCCTCTGACTCTAAATTTTAATGCTTTATTGTCCAGGGCTGTGGAGCCTGAATGTTGTGGTTCCTCATCCATTTTTTTCCCCAAAAGCTTTATTAATTTCTGGTTTACATTATTCATTTCCATCAGATTTTGAGTTACAATTTCCCCCCATTTCCCCCCTATCCACCAACCCAGAATAATAGTCATACAAGATATCTCTTCATCCAATCTGCTCTCTCCCATCTCTACTCCCATACCCTCTTCAACTTTTCCAGTAGGGCGAGGTGAATCCCCGAGCCTCATTGCCTGCACATTTTATCTCCCAATTATATGCAAAATAGTATTAATCATAGTATTTATATTTTTTTAAATTTGATTTTAAAAGGAAGATAAGCAACTCAGTATTTGCTGTACACGTGTAGCTATGCAAAACATTACCATAGTAGATATATTGTAAAAGACTGACTATATTTCCCTCCCTCCCATCCCACCTTCCACCTGGTCCACTCCCCACCTGGATCCTGTCCCTTTTCAAAAGTGGATGCTTCCAAATTCTCTCCCCCCCAGCCCGCCATCCCCTCCACCACCATCCCCCATCCTCATCCCTCCCACGCTCCTGTAGGGTGGGACAGCCTATTTATTATGTATGTCATTCTCTTCCTGGTCCAAATTCAATGAGGATAAGATTTTGCCTTTTTGCCTTCCTGTTCCTCCCCTCCTGTGCAACCAGATTTCCCTGCCTACTCTACACGAGACAGTTCACTCCATTGTCTCTCTCCATTCCCCCTCACCACATTACTCTCTCACTTCTTAACCTCACCTTTTAAGTATTAGCCCTCCCTATTAAATTCGACCTCTGCCCTCTATCTATGTATATCTGCAAACATATATACACACATTCACATATGTATTCATATGCCCATGTACCCTTCTTCAACTATTTTCATAATGAGAAGAGTTTCATCAGTTACAGTTATTGTTTTTCCATGTAGGAATTCAAATAGTTCAACTTTGATAAGTTCATAGTGATTTCTTTTCCCTGTTTACCTTCTCAAGCATCTCTTACTTCTTCTATCTGAATGTCAGATTTTCTATTCAACTCTGTTTTTTTCCTCAGGAATGCTTGAAAGTCCTCTATTCCACTGAATGATCAAATTTACCCCTGAAACAAAATACTTAGTTTTGCTGGGTAGGTGATTCTTGGTTTTAATCCCAGGTCCTTTGACCTGAGGAATATCATATTCCATGCCCTTCAATCCCTCAGTGTAGAAGCCGCCAGATCCTGTGTTATCCTGATTGTATTTCCACAATATTGAAATTGTTTCTTCCTGGCTGCTTGTAATATTCTCTCATTGATCTGGGAATTCTGGAACCTGGCTACAATATTCCTGGGAGTTTTCTTTTTGGGATCTTTTTCAGCAGGTGATCAGTGGCTTCTTTCAACCTCTATTTTGCCCTCTGGGTCTAAAATATCAGGGCAAATTTCCTTGAGAATTTCTTTAAGGATGATTTCTAGATTCTTTCTTTGATCATGGCTTTCAGGTAGTCTAATAATTTTTAGATTATCTCTCCTGGATCTATTTTCCAGGTCAGTGGCTTTTCCCATGAGATATTTCACATTGCCTTCTATTCTTTCATTTGTTTGGATCTGCTTAAAAGCATCTTGATTTCTCATAAAGTCACTAGCTTCCATTTGCTCCAGTCTAGTTCTGAAGGAATGATTCTCCTCAGTGAGCTTTTGAGATTCTTTTTCCATCTGGCAAAGTCGGCTTCTTAAGGCATTCTTCTCCTCATTGCCTTTTTGAGCCTCTTTTGCCATTTGAGTTAGTCTATTTTTTAAGGTGTTATTTTCCTCAGTCAGGCTGTTGACTCTCATTTCATACTTTTCTTGCATCTTTCTCATTTCTCTTCCCAATTTTTCTCCCACTTCTCTTATCTGCTTATTAAGGTCTTCTATGACCTATAAGCAGCTCCTATTTTCATTTGGGGCTTTTGGTGCAGGATTTCTGACCTCCCAGTCCTCCTCCTATCCCATGCTTTGATCTTCTTTGCCCCCCAAATAGGAGTCTGATGTTGAATTTTTCTGTTTATTTTGTTTCCTTTGCCTAGGCATGTTGCCACTTAATTACTTGACTTTTGGGCTTGTTGCCACAGTAGGAATTTGCCACCAGCCAGGGGGACTTCCTTTCCAAACGTTGGGGTTTTCTCAACTTCCAGAGGTATTAGTTGGGTGGCCTCTGTGGAACCTCCACACACTTTGGCAAGCTGGTCATACACCCCAAGACCTCAACTCCAGACCTCAATCCAGATCCAGGGAAGTTAAAGCAAGAGCGATTACCCCCCAGACTGATCACCGGATCCCCTTACAGTTCACAGGCCAAGAGCTGAAGCTGCAATGTGGCAATGTGGCACAAGCTGTGCCAGCTCCTCAGTGGCTTCTCACCCATAGGGAAAGAAGCTGACGCATTCTCCCAACCAGTCCCAAAGTCCATAGGGTGCTGACCTCTCACTTTGTCCTAGGCATCTATATGTTGGTAATTCAGGAAATGTCACAGCTGCTAGTGTTCTGGGGTCCTTCCAGGCTGCTGGTCTGGCCACCCTGGGGCTAAAACTCCGACTCTTGGGGTCCTGGGCTCGGCTCCCAGAATGCTGTGCTGCCCTCTCCTTGCTGGGCTGCCTGGCTGTCGTCAGTGGGAGGTTAGCTTCTCTGTGTCACTTTGTGGTTTCTGGAGCTCCAGAGGTTGTTCATAGTCCCCCCTTTACATAATTCTTAAGTGGTGTGGGTTGGAGCTCCTCAGAAGTGCTGTTTCTACTCTGCCATCTTGACTCCTCCCCCTGGTTCCTAGTCCATTTTTGAGGAGGACCAGTGACCTCATGGATGATGTCTTGACTTGCAGAAGAACTGGACTTAAGTGAGGCAGAAGGAGGCAGAGTTATCAGTCTTACTTTTCCCTCTAAGGTCATTAGAGTCCAGTGGAAAGACAAAGTCAATAGGTCTATAGAGTTTGTGTGTGTGTGTGTGTGTGTGTTTAAGATACATACATATATACATAATGAAGACTTAGTCACAGAACATTGTGTTCATTGTAGTCAACTGATTCCTTCCACACCTGTTTCCCAATTATTTCTTAAATTATCAATTAAAATTCCTAAGTGATGTTAATGCCCCAGGTACAGTGCTATGAGTGCTTCTCCTAAAGAACCAATATGAACCTTTGTACTATTCAGCAATTTCCCACAAGAAGTTGTTCCTCTCTGAAATTAAAACAGCTGGACTCCATGTTTGGAGTGGCTCCTGGCGAGCTCTTGATGGCTATGATTCACTGGTCCAATTTCAGCAGCAGAGATGAGAACTCCATTTCCTGTACCCTGGATTACTGATCATCCTGAGGCCCATCCGCAGTCCATCTTGTGTGATGTTGAGGCCTGTTATCACTGCGTCTCAGCAGGAGCCTTCCAGAAACTCCGAAGAGCTTTTGCCGCTAATCCCCACCCAAGTGCGGTTTTTCTTACCGTTCTTCAAATTATATTTAACATTAATTTGTCATCTGGATTGGTTATTGATCACACTAAAGCACAGTGAGGAACAGTCTGAGAGGCCCACTCTTCACCAAGTTCACTTGCCTGTATTTGCAAAGATTGCTTATTGAACTTAAAGTGCTGGGCTGGCAGGATGGAAGGTAAGGACCCTTGTAAATAAGGTGAGATGGGAGCCCAAGCTTCCCCTGTCTGCAGTGAGAGTCAGTGTTAGCCACGACACATACTCCATCATTCCTTTGCTTTTTATATGTTTGCAGAATGCCTCCAAATTGCTGTGTGCTGAATCCTCAGAAGTAAGAACCCAGAAAGTCAGGGTGTGAGGATTCCTATTTCAGTTGGAGGACTAGAGAAGATGAGACCAAAGGAACGTCTTGTTTTTGGCTATGTTTCTTATTTAATCCAAGCTCAGGTGCCATCATAGAGTGAGATCAAGAGGCTACAAGCCAGGCAGAAAGACAAAACCATGTGGGAAAGAGGAATGGGTTAGCGGAGAGGTGAGAGGGTCCAGGTGCCCAAGAGTCAGGAGCTAAAGTTTAGGGCTGGGAGCAGAGGAGAGTCAGAAGGAGGAGGAGGTCAAGCTGCTCCCTGCAAGGTCACCCTTGATCTGAAATCATTATATCCAAAGGCTGCATCCTCCTAGACCTCTCAGCAACACTTTACAGAAGACACCCGTCCCTTCTCCTAGATACTGTCTCCATCCCAGGTTTTGATTGTGGGATTTTTTGTTTCTACTCCTACCTCTCTGACCATTCCTTCTCAGTAACCTTTGCAGGATCATAGCATATCCTACTCCTAAGTGAGGGTGATGAGATGTGTAGACACACAGTAACAATAAAAATTCAAAAGTGTATAGGAATGGTTCAAACAGATTAAAGCAAGGGGATGTTACTGATGAGAAGAGGATCCTGGAAGGCATCATGCAGGGGGTGAGAAAGCCTCCTGAAATGGATCCTAACTTCAATTCAATAAGAATTTAGCAAGTAACTACTGAATCCTGTGTTAGGT
The DNA here is from genome assembly GCA_011680675.1 of Gymnobelideus leadbeateri. Taxonomy (NCBI): domain Eukaryota; kingdom Metazoa; phylum Chordata; class Mammalia; order Diprotodontia; family Petauridae; genus Gymnobelideus; species Gymnobelideus leadbeateri. The sequence continues at coordinate 138,965 of WOXC01008822.1, forward strand.
ACTAGGGCCAAGAAGACAAAGACTGAACAATCTCTGTGCTCAAGCAGCTTCTATTCTATTTAGGCTGGGGTTGCTAAAGATGGGCAACATGTGCAGCTAAAATAAATAATGAACAAAACATTATAATATAAAATAGAGGGAAATAAAATGAATAAATAAAAGGAATACAACAAGCAAAGTTAATCCCTTTTTAGGGGTGGGGTAGTGTATGCCATTGGGAGGACCATTCAATGTTCTTTGGGCTGTGGCTGAGCCTTGAAGAGAGCTCTTGATTGAAGAGAAGACTGTGAAGGAGAACATTTCATGTGAAGGTGCAGGGGCTGGAGACTGAACCCTGTGTATAAAGCACTAGAAACAGACCAACTTGGCAGAAATTCTGAGTGTGAAGGGGAGGACAATGAAAGATCATAGAATCACAGGTCTAGAGCAGTATTCTGTGTGTGTGTGTGTGTGTGTGTGTGTGTGTGTGTGTGTGTGTGTGTGTATGTGTGAAGCCTCTCCCAGGGCTTAGAGCTCATTTAGAAAAATCTCCTCACACAAGGAAACTGAGACCAGCCTCCTGACTCATAATGCCATGCTCTTTCCACTGCACAAATGATATAGGAGGTCCTTTCTAACTTTACATTCTACTTTCTTAGGGACCCTCTTCCAGCCGCAGTTTCTATGAGAAACTCCAAAAGTTGCCTGAAGTTTTAAGTCTCCCCCTGTGCTATTGGTCATAGACATTTGACCAAGCAGGATTAATGGTAAAAGGTATGTGGCGTGGCTGCTGAGTCAGCACCAGAGTGAGGCTGTGCAGGGAGCATGGCTTATTCATTTGGTTGTACTCTCTTTTCCCGGCCATGGGACTGGGGCTGTGCAGATCTCAGATGCTAAGAAAAAGATTGTTGTTTATTCCCAGGCCACGGTTTCATCTTTAATCCTACATCCTTGTTCCAAACGTGGGCCGATAATGAAGGCAAAGGACCGACATGGGAATGGGAAATAGGACATGTGACAATCATTTGGAAAATAGAATCTGGACTTTGGGGCTAGA
>WOXC01008822.1:142500-155102 GCA_011680675.1 Gymnobelideus leadbeateri
TGGAATGTGGAAAGATTTGAGGCAGAGACACCAATTAGGAAGTTATTGTAATATTTGAGGAATAAGGTGATAAGGGTCAGGTATAAGGTAGTAACTGTGTGAGAGAAGGGTATGGGAGTGATGTGAAAACAGAAAGGACAAGATTTGGTAACTAAGCACATATGTGAGGTGATTTAGATGAAGGAGCTGGGATTATAATCCTGAGTGACTGGTCCATTGACAATAATCAAGAAATTTGAAAGAGGGGAGGTGTTCAAAGGGAAAATGATGAGCCTTGTTTTGGATATGTTGGGTTGGAACTTCTATGGAACTTTTGGTTTAGAATGTCCAATAAGCAGCTGATGTTGCGGGGTTGTAGTTAAGGAGAGAGACTAGGACTAGAAGCAGAGATTGAAGAGTTATCTGTACAGAGATAATTACTGAATCTATGAGAGATGATGAAATTTCTGTTAGAGCTTAAAGAAAGACTAGAGAAGAGAGCCCAGGAAAGAGCTTTGGGAGACATCCATGGTTAGTGAGGGAGACTTGGTAGATCCATTCTGTGCCCATGTCTAAGTGGTAAAGAATCTCTGAAATGGAATGGTGCTCAGTGGCATTTAGTCTAACCCACACCTGGAAACCATTCTCCATGACTTCCCAGAGCTGCTCATTTCAGGCAGCAGCATCTGTGTATCACGTCATCAGCAGTGGGTCATAGTCATTCATTTTGGCAAGTGGGGGGAGGTTCTGCACCCTGTCTTTGGTCCATGCTCCAAGAAGATGACAAAGCATTCCACTGAAGTTAGCATTCTGAGGAATAGAGAGTGGCCAACCTCGTCTACTCCCCTCTTCTGTGAGATCTTTCACCTGATAAATCTACTTTGTCATCCAATGAAGAACAAGTAGCTGTGTCTTCCTCAGAGCACCCAGATTTCTCCTTGGAGAGGTTCACTTTTGATTTTGGCCCCAGTTGTTCTTTATGCTCTTTCTTTCCCTTCTCTTATGAGGCTCTTCCTTTCCCTCACCAATTTGCCTCATTCAACTCTTCTTGATAATTTACTTATAAACTCAAATGAGGTGATTTATTTCAAGTACTTATAAATACCAGCTATTATTATCTTTACTACTTCTATCCTTCTCAACTTATATTTAAGTTCAGATAGACATGGTCCTAAAACTAATCAATCATCTCCTATTATTCTTTGATCTTTAATGGACTGAGCATGGTTGGAGATAGATATATACTATTGGATTTGTCAAATATGGCCCAGACCTGTGGCCTGTGACCTTGCAGCTTGTGAAGCAGTGGAGGTCTAAGAGCATAGTCAAAAGGCCCTCCATGGGTGATACCCACATGAACTCAAAATAACAATATGTTGATAAGGAAACATGTATCAAATGATTATCATAAATGAATCAGTCAAAAATCAATAAGAATTTATGATATGCACCACAATCACTGTGGTACATGCTGAGAATAGAAGTGCAAAGAATTAAACTATTCATGAGGAAATTGCTTTAGAATGAATGAATAAAATGCATGAATAAAATGCTCTGTGTCAAATATGTGTTAGGGATACAAATAGAAAAAGCAAGACAGTTCCCATTCATAAGGAAGGAGTTCACAAACAGCGAAAGATGCTGAAGAGGGTCCAGCTCTGGAAGAGCTGGCAAGGAAGCCTAATGGTCCTTGGGTAGCAGTAGCAGGGAAGCTGAAAAGGCCTGGGTTCATTGATTGGGTGAATCACAATGAATCCTAAAGTTTTGTTTATAGAATAAATTTATGTTTTATAATAATTCAAAATTAGCTCATTGATACAAGAAATTGTGAAAGAAGTTATCTTTGATGAAACTTGTCATACTGATCAATATCAATTATGACAGAAAATGGTATCAACTATGACATGTTAATGCAAGTTGTAAAAATTTTGAACCTATCAGCTTTCTAGAAAGGCCTAAGTATGAGGCCAGAATTATACACTAAACCTTACTGTCCTTCATAAAATACCAATGATAAATCTCCATAGTACCAATATGGACCCCAAAACATTATTGAGAATTCAAAAAGTTTACCAGAATTGGAGCATCATCACAGATAAAAGTGTCACCCCAATTGTCCAGACTTAAGATTGATCTATAAAAATTTAAGAACAGTATTTTCAGTAGATGTTGCCATACAAAATACTCATAATCTCCAACCTGCATGAAATTTAAAAAAATCTTTTCAAATATAAAGGTCTGGAAGAAAAATAAAAAAAATAAAAGCCACATAGGGATAGGATGCTGTGACTATCAACCTTGTGATACCATCTGGTCCTGGAGTTGTCCCCAAAGATTCTTTCAGTGAGCCTACAGAATCTGAGCTCCTATCCCAGTAGTTTTATTAAATTACAAAAAGTAGTCACTTTATCCACTTGTGTAACAATTCACCCAGAATTAAAGATAAAAGAACAATAGGACAATTTCTGTTTGAATTTCATCAAAAAGGTGAGAAAAACAAGAAAATAATAAAGCCTCAGGTCTGCAAAACAATTTCCTCACAACAGTCCTGGGACTGAGTATAAACCACTGGTTTCTTTTAATGAAGAAATTTTGCTTTGGAGGACAACTTGGTGATTTGTCCACAGTCACACTCCTAGGGTATAAGGTGATTTTAAACCAATCATCCATGTTCAAATGATGTCATGTTGCATCATGGGATGATAGATTTTGAGCTGGAAGGGACCCCAGGGGTCACCTAATACAAACCCCCTCATTTTACAGAGGAGAAAACTGAAATTTGGAGAATTTGAGTGATTTGTCTTATTCTCCCTCACAGAAAGCAGGGAAAAGAGGAAGATTTAAAAATTTTGTTGTACAGATCGTGTTTGACTTTTTGTGACCACATTTGAGGTTTTCTTGGCAGAGATACTGGAGTGAGTTGCCATTTAATTCTCCAGCTCATTTTACAGATGAGGAAACTGAGGCAAACAAAATTAAATGACCTGCCCAGGGTCACACAGCTAGTGAATGTCTGAGGCTAGATTTGAACTTATAAAAATGAGTCTTCCTGGTTCCCAGCCCAGTGCTCTATGCATTATGCATCACCTAGCCATCAGAATTTGAACATAGGTTTGCTTATTTTAGATCTGATGTAATGTTCATCAGCAAATTCTCAGCAACATGGGATATCAGTGGAGTAGGGAGAGATGTCTTCCAGCCTCCATTCTAAGCCTCTAGTCTTTTCTCCTGCTCCCAATAAGACTGTAATGATCAACTCAAGCCTCATTTCCACTGATGATGTCCCAGTGTTCCTGCCAAATCTCAAGAGGTTTGCAATCATAGCATTTCATTGCTACTGAGAGTCTGCGTTCTGGGCTTGGCTCTGGAGACGGGACTATCCTGGTTGCCCTTGATTTAAGCCTAATCAGTGTTATTGTCCTGCCTTGGGGAAAAGGGTATTTTCAGGTGGGTGCAAAGTCATTCTCAAGAAGAGGCAATCACAAATTGGCCAAGAGAGAAATGGGTGATTGGAGAGTCCTGCCTTCTTTCCAATGCACTTTGGCAGTAGTAGTAGAGAATCCCAACTCCCCTACATTGTTGCCCCTATTTCCTGACACGTCCTCAGGTTTTTCCTCTTTCTTTCTTTGCTCAGGCTATTGTCTCAGATTGGAGCATGTTGGGTCTCTCCCCTCATCAAAGTCTAGCTCAGAGTCCATCTCCTCCTAGAGGCTTTCTAGCCTTCTCCAATGAGAAGGGAGCTTCTCCCTCTCTGGTCATGCTTACTATATATTCTTTTGTGTCTCATCCTTGTCTTTGTGCACTAAGAAGTCAAGAGACTGTCTTATTCTTTGTATTATAGAAAGGACCATAGACTTAGACCCAGAAGAGATCTCAGAGTCTGGGTAGCCCAACCTCCTCATGTTACATTTAGGGAAACTGAGGCCCAGGGAAGCTAAATGACTCTGCCTAGGTTACCTAAGCAATAAGCCACAGGGACTACATTTGAACTCAGACCCTGCATCTCTGGATCCCAGTTTCTTTCCACTGTACCATTCACTCCCTAGGAAATATTTGTATTAACCATATGCCCAACTCCTCTGTCTTCCTCCATTCTCTCTCCAAGCTCATTGCTCTCTCTTAACCTCTAACATGCTGGAAGCCTTCTTGTTTCATTGTAATACCATTTTAGGTGATATCATATCTATTGCCTTATACCCAGTTAGCTTCTGGCTATTTGAATGGCATAGTCTCATGAATAGCCTTCCACTGTCTGGCCCCAATCTCCCTCAGTCATCTCTTTTATTTTCTCTTACAACTGTCATATGCCATCATGCTTAGGGAAGGAATGGTATCTACTGATCAGTTTTTAGGCCTGACACCAGCATTATTTATTCCATTTCCATCTATTGCATGTTTCCCCCTTCCACAAGTCAAGTAAAGCCATCAGTTTTTACTCAGGACTTGCCTGGACAATGCTTCTAGAAAACATCTGGTGATATCCGTAGCCTGGAAACTCAATATGGTAGCCAAAAAGCCTGAAGGCTCCTCTGCCTTTCCTTCCTTTCCCAATCCTAGGTCCAGGGAGAGGCAGCACAGCCAGGCATGTGTGTACTGGATTTATAGTCAGGAAGAATTGGGTTCAAAGACCCTAAGCACCTTCTCTGAGCCTCAGTCTCCTCATTTGTAAAATGAGAAACTGAACCAGAGAGCCTCTAAGAGCCCTTCCAGTTCTCAATCTATAATGAGAATTTCTTTACAGAGCCTTTAGTTTTGATAGCTGGTGACAGTCATTCCAATGAATAGACAGTCTCTCAGGAAGGCTGTGTAGACCAGGCAAGATGCTCTATCGGGATCATCAGGCTTTGCTATTATTGTTATCATATGCTTGTGTGACTGATTTGAGAACCCAATTGTAGGACTCAATGTATTCCTACTAAATTTTTTTAAAGCAGTTGGGGTTAAGTAACTTGCTCAAGGTTACACAGCTAGTCATTATTTATATGTGGGTGCTCATTTTCTGAGGCCGGATTTGATCTCGGGTCATCCCAACTCCGAGGCCAGCACTCTTACTCACTGCGCCACCTAGCCGCCCCTTTTATGGCAATTGGGGTTAAGTAACTTGCCCAAGGTCACACGGATAGGTTTTTGTTTGTGTGGGTTAAGTGTCTGAGGCCGGATCCAAACTCAGGTCCTTCTGACTCCAGGGCCGGTGCTCTACTCACTGCACCACCTAGCCGCCCCTATTCCTACTAAATTTGATAGACTTTGCTCTCTGTTCTTGCCTGCCTAGATCCTCCTGTATCCTGACCAAAACCATCCCAACTTGATGTCAATTATAAAGTTAATAAGCAAACCATTAAGAGTTTCATCCAAGTCATTGATTAAAAATACTGAAGGGTACAGAAACCTGGAACTTTTCTCTTGATGCCATATTTCAGGTTGGTATCACCCCCCTTATTGCTTACTCTTGGATTGTGGCCAGTCAACCCTTTCTGTGGTTGCCTAATGGCACTCTCATCTCCATTTCTCCATATTTTCTAGAAGAGGGATAATTTACCTGGGATCTGAGAATTTTTTAAAAAAGTATTTTGATAGTTATATTTCAATAAATGGGTTCCCCTTATAATCCTATACATTTAATTTTACTCACTCAATAACATTACACTGAGAAAAGTGGTCAGTAGTCAAAGAGGGTCATGACCTTGGTCCAGCAAGATATCATGAGACACTTTGTGAAATACTTTGCTCAAATTAGAGGAAACCATACAAATGGTTTCCCAGGTATCCTCCTGATATTCCAGTCTAATAAAACTTCTATAAAGGAAATGAGGTCAGCCTCACTTGACTTCTTTTTGATGAATCTATGCCTTCTCTTTGTGATCACTGCTTCCATTTCTAAATGTTTACATACCATCCATTTGATAATATATTCTAGATAATGATAATACATTCTAGAATCTACTGATAAATTAGTGGATTAAGAACCTACAATGTGCCAGGCACTGGGATAAGTTCTGGGAATATAAAAAGAGGAAAAAAACAGCCCTGTCTTCAAGGAACTTATGATTTAAGATGGAGAGACGACATGCAAACAGATATTTAAAAAAAAAAAACTACATATAGGATAAATAGGAAATAATTAAAAGATGTAAAACATTGGAGCTAAGAAAAGTTGGGAAGTGCTTTCTGTAAAAGGTAGGATTTTAGTTGAGACTTATTGTTGTTTGTCCTTCATTCTCAAAGAGGACCATGGTATCAGGAAGGTGATGCCATAACTTTGCAAATAAATTAGACTTAAAGGAAGCCAGAAGGTGAGAAGGGAGAGCGTTCTAGGCACGGGGAAAGTCAGAGGAAATCCTTGTAGTCAAGAGATGGAGTGTCTTGTCTGTGGAACAGTCAGGTGACCAAAGTCCATGGATTGAAGATTACATTGTGGGGATTAAGGTCTGAGAAGACTGGAAAGGTAGGATGGGGCAAGGCTTTGAACACCAAATAGATGATTTTGTATTTGATCCTAGAAGTAATAGAGAGCCACTGAAATTTATTGAATAGGATGGTGATAGACTTCTGCTTTAGAAAAAAAAAATTACTTGGTATCTGAATGTAGGATGCAAATCATGCTCACAGTTCTATAGGTGGTATAGATCTCCTTTATGTTTTAAAAATTTGAACAACATTGGCTAATTGCCACTCTTTAAGCAGCTACATGGCTTGTGGATAGAGCTTTGGATGTGGAGTCAGATAGACCTGAGCTCAAATTCAGTCTCTGACACTTACTAACTGTATGACCCTTGTTAAGTCATTTAATCTTTGCCTCAGTTTCCTCATCTGTAAAAGGGTGGTACTTACCTCTCAGCATTGTTGTGAGGGTAAAGTGAGACTGTATTTGTGGAGTGCTTTGCAAATCTTAAAGTGTTGTAAAGAGTTAGTCATCATCAGAACCACCACCACAATCATCTTCATCATCATCACCACCACCACCATCATCATCATCACCACCACCACCACCACCACCACCATCATCATCCCTTTCTTGTTTACTTTGATCTTTCAAAGGCACCTGGCAGGACTTTAGCACACCCCTCTGCCAGCCCCTTCAGAATTCTATAATGTTTTTAGTCTGGGGTTGCTGCCTCAGATTTGTTGAGGGCAGCTATCTGTTGTCTTGTCATCTCCTCACCTTTCTTGGGTGTTAAAAATAAATGAGAAGTCAGCCCAGTTTTTCTGGGGTTTGTTATCTGGAAACCTTTCTAGTAACAAAAGGTGGTGAAATCCCAATGTGAATTCTTGCATGGCTGTCTGAACCCACTGGCAGGACTGGCTCCCTTTCAGAACATTCTCTGGCCCCTGTGCCATTACCCTGACCCTACTCTGTTGTCTCTGCCCAGGAATGCTTCCCACAATGACAGGGTTCTTGTCACTTTGGGCCAGATGATATTGGTCCAAGTTTGGGCCACCATGCTTAGTAATCAACAGAGCTGCTTCCATTTCTAAACATCCTTCCTATTTCTAGTTACACTGAGGAACTTGAGAAACATGGGCAGTGGATGGGGCCTTAGAGCTTGGGTGTAATCCCTCCCTCTTAGAAAAGAGGAAAAGTAGGGTATAGTGAAGGGAGATGATCAGCTCAAGGTCATGCGGTTACTCAGGTGCCTGACACCCTCGTTTCCTATATTTTCCCCCATCAGTTTAGAAAACACTTGGTCCCATTCTTCCTCTGTCCTTTTCCTATTACCAGAATAAAAAACAACTATCACTGTTGCCACGTCACCATCTTACAAGGGCAGTTTCCAACTCTTCCAAAAATTTTAAACCACTATTTTAATAACATTAGACCAGACCTGAGATTTTGTGGCTATCCCAGTGAGGAAAAATACTTCTACTAATGCATAGCAGCAGCTTTTCAACAGCAACAACAAATACTTAATAACAACAACAATGACAACAATAATGTTAATAATAATAATAGTTTTTATAGTCCTGTGAGGTTTGCAGAGGTGTGGATCTTCACAACAACCCTGGCTGACAGAGAGGCAGATATTATCTCCATTTTGCAGATAAGGAAACTGAGGCAGATAGCGATCAAGTGACTCATCCTAAGTTATGCAGCTAATGTCTGAGGCAGGAATTGAATCCAGATCACCCATCAGTTTAACAAAATGATAACTATTTCAATGTACTTGGTTTCTTTTGTAATTCTGTGTATTTCTATTTTTTGTTTTTAAAAACAAGATTCTGAGAAGCACTTTAAAGCTTCACTGTAACTGCTCAAGAGGGGCATGGAAAACAGATAAGACCAAAAAGGTGAAGTATTCCTGCTTTAGAGAGCTTAGCTGTGTGGTGAAGTGACTTCTTAGGGTCGAAGAGTATCAGAGGCAGAGCTGGAACCCAGGACTTTCTGGCTCAGAAGAGAGCTCCCTATGTATCAATCCATCTACATTTATTAAACACCCACTATTTGCTAAGCCTTGGGAATACAAAAAGAGGCAAAAGCCACTTCCTGCCCTCAAATAGCTTACAATCTAACTAGCTTAGTTTGTCTTTTGTTGCACCATTGTTGATATAGAAGGAAAGACTCATTCACGAATAAATTATAGAGGGGATTAATCATGCAAGGGGGTGGAATAGTTAATCTAGGCTCCCAAGATTGTGTGAACTTCTCTCTGGGGAAAAAAACAACAACAACATTTGTTAGAGAAAGAAGAGGCGCATTTCAGGGAAAGGCCATGCTCCTCAGTGGGAACTCCCCGATGTTGTTGCGTCATCTCAGTCATGTCTGACTCTCTGTGACCCCATTTGGGGCTTTCTTGATAAAGATACTGGAGTGGTTTTGCCATTTCCTTCTTGAACTCATTTTACAGATGAGGAAACTGAGGCAAACAGGGTAAAGTGACTTGCCTAGGGTCATACAGTTAGTGTCTGTGTCCAGATTTGAACTCAGGAAGATGACTGACTCCAGCCTGATGCTCTATCCACTGTGCCACCTAGATTTCGAGGGCAGCAATAGGAACGGGTCTAAGGAGATCCCAGAGGAGAAAATTCCCTCTTCCAGTGCCTGTTGGTACCTTCTATTTGGTTTATACTCTTAGCCCCCTACTGCTTGTTGTGAAGTGCTGTACATGCATCGCCTCACCTGAACCATTCCATCACCTTGTGACATGTCCTGTGAGTTTCATCATCCTCAGATGGCCTCTGGGGTCCTTTTCAGCCTCGGTGTCTTCATATACAAGATGAAGGAGTCACTCTGGGTGACCTCCGAGGTTTCTTCTAGCTTTACATCTGTGGTCTTGGGTATACCGAACACACCTCCTGTGCATAGAGCCTTGTGCTGAGGAATAGCATTAGGTTTGAGAAGAAACAATTCCTGGATGACTTGGAAAAATGGGGTATGGTGCAACTATATTCATAGCAGCTCTCTTGGTGGAGGCTAAGAATTGGAAATTCAAGAGATGCCCATCAGTGGGGGAATAGCTAAACAAGCTGTGGCATATGATTGGGATGGAATGTTACCGTGCTGTAAGAAATGACAATTTCCTCATTATCAGCAATGTCCTTCAAGAGATTGGACTTTGAAAACAAAACAAAACAAAATCAAACAAACAAAGAGACTGGACTTTGAAATCAGGACTGTAGGGAAAGGCGGAACTCTGCATCTCCCTAAATCATTGATTATTAATGATAGTTTCTCTCAAGGGTATGTTTCCATTACCTTTTTTACAAATGAGAGTGCCATAGAATTTTCTAGCACAGACTTACTCTGTGTCAGATGATTCTGGCCAGCTTATCCAATGCAAGTGTCACAGATACCTAGGCTACTTAAGAGTCTACCCAGACAAATTTCAAATAATGTGAAAGGGAGCTCCGAACAACTTCTGGAGCCACAGCACCCACAGAACGGCACAGAGAAGCTAACCTTCTGCTGAGGACAGCCCAGCAGCCCTGCAGGGAGCAGCCAGCGAAGCGCTCTGAGAGCAGGCAGCACAGCACGCTGGGAACCGACAGCTCAGCCCGCAGAGCAGAGCCCAGGTCCTCGGTTTTAGCCCCAGGGAGGCCGGGCCTTCAGCCGGCTGGTGGAACCCCAGAACACCAGCAATTGTGGCGATTCCAGAATTATCAGCACAGAGATGCCTAGGACAAAGTGAGAGGTTAGTGCCCTATGGATGTTGGGACCAGTATTTGGGGAACACGTGGCTTCCTCCCATGGGGGCAAAAAGCTGCTGAAGAAACAGCTGCACAGAAGCCATTTTGCATCGTCAGTAGTGGCTCTAGCTCCTGGTCTGCAAACTGTAGGAAGATCCAGCAATCAGTCTGGGGGTTAATCCCTTTTGCTTTAAACTGCCTGGATCTGGATTGTGGTCTGGGGGGGAAGTTTGGGGTGGGTATCCAACTTGCCAGAGCGGGTGGAGGCTTTACAGAGGCCACCCAACTGGCGGAAGTTGTGAAGACCCCACGTTTGGGCGGAAGCTCCCCTGTCTGGTGGCAGAGTCCCACTGTGGCAACAAGCCCCCAAATCAAGTAATTAAGTGGCAACATGCCTAGGCAAATGAAACAAAATAAACAGAAAAGTTCAACATTGGACTCCTATTTTAGGGGCAAAGAGGCTCAAAGCATGGAGGAGGACTGTGAGGTCAGAACTCCTGCACCAAAAGCCCCAAATGAAAATACAAGCTGGCTACAGGCCATAGAGGACCTTAAGAAGCAGATAAGAGAAGTGGGGGAAAATTTGGGAAGAGAAATGAAAAAGATGCAAGAAAAGTATGAAATGACAGTCAACAGCCTGACTGAGGAAAATAACACCTTAAAAAATAGACTAACTCAAATGGCAAAAGAGGCTCAGAAAGGCAATGAGGAGAAGAATGCCTTAAAAAGTCGAATTTGCCAGATGGAAAACGAATCTCAAAAGCTCACTGAGGAGATTCATTCCTTCAGAGTTAGACTGGAGCAAATGGAAGCTAATGACTTTATGAGAAATCAAGATGCTGTTAAGCAGATCCAAACAAATGAAAGATTAGAAGGCAATGTGAAATATCTCATGGGAAAAACCACTGACCTGGAAAATAGATCCAGGAGAGACAATTTAAAAATTATTGGGACTACCTGAAAGCCATGATCAAAGAAAGAACCTAGAAATCACCCTTCAAGAAATTCTCAAGGAAAACTGCCCTGATGTTTTAGATCCAGAGGGCAAAATAGAGGTTGAAAGAATCCACCGATCACCTCCTGAAAAAGATCCCAAAAAGAAAACTCCCAGGAATATTATAGCCAGGTTCCAGAATCCCCAGATCAAGGAGAAAATACTACAAGCAGCCAGGAAGAAACAATTTCAATATTGTGGAAACACAATCAGAATAGCCCAGGACCTGGCAGCTTCTACACTGAGGGATTGAAGGGCATGGAATATGATATTCCAGAGGGCAAAAGAGCTGGGAATGAACCAAGGGTCACCTACCCAGCAAAACTGAGTATTTTGTTTCAGGGGAAAATATGGTCATTCAGTGGAATAGAGGACTTTCAAGCATTCTTGATGAAAAAACCAGAGTTGAATAGAAAATTTGACATTCAGACACAAGAAGCAAGAGGTGCCTGAGAAGGCAATCAAGGAAAAGAAATCAAAAGGAACTTATCAAAGTTGGACTATTTACAGTCCTACATGGAAAAACAATAACTGTGTTTGATGAAACCTTTCTCATTATGAAAATAATTGAAGAAGGGTACATGGCATATGCTTACAGGTATACATGGATAGAGGGCACAGGTTGAATTGGATGGGAAGGGATGATTATTTTTTTTTTGGAGGGCAATTGGGGTTGGGTGACTTGCCCAGGTTCATGTGGCTGGGTTTTTGTTTGTGTGTTGGGTGTCTGGGGCCAGATCTGAGCTCGGGTCCCTCTGGCTCCGGGGCTGGCCCTCTGCTCACTTCGACACCTAGCCGCCCCAACGAAGGGATGATTCTTAAGGGGTGAAGTCAAGAGGTGAGAGAGGAAAGTGGCAAGAGGAGATGGAGAGAGACAGGGTAGGGCAAACTATCTCATGTAGAAGAGGCAAGGGGAAGTAGTTGCAGGGGAGGGGAAGAACAGGAAGGCAAAAAGGCAAAAGCATATTCTCATTGAAGTTGGCTCAAGGAGAGAATCTCATACATACTAAATGGAATATCTTACCCTCACTCACTCTCCTGAGTAGGGGAAAGGGGGATGAGAGGGGGGATGATGGAGGGGAGGGCATTCTGGGGAGAGGGGAGGTTAGAAGTACCCACTATCAAAGAGGGACAGGATCAAAGTAGGGAGTGGACCAGGTGTTAGGTGAGACAGGTGGGAGGGAAATATAAGCAGTCTTTTACAATATATCTACTATGGTAATGTTTTGCATAGATATACATGTACAACATATACTGAATTGCTTATCTTCTCAGAGGGAGTGGGTGACAGGGGAGAAAGGGAATGGATCTGAAAATCGAAGTTTTAAAAATTAAATGTTTCATAAGATGTCCAGGCAGTGGGGCTCAGAGATTCACCTTGCCCTAATGGCAAAGTTGAAGGGGGTATGGGAGAAGATATGGAAGAGAGCAGATTGGATGAGGGGATATCTGGTGAGACTGCTATTCCGGGGTGGTGGGTAGGGAAAAAATGGGGGGAAAATGTAAC
>WOXC01008823.1:0-23009 GCA_011680675.1 Gymnobelideus leadbeateri
ATTTGAATAAGGGAAAGCAAAGTGAACATATTTGTGCTATTAATAGCAAAATTCATTTGTCCATAAGATTTCTTTGGACCTATGTGTATCAGACAATGGTTAAGTTAGTCATAAGCTTTCAGAAGAAAACATATTGAACACATGTGTTCAATGGCCATGATATTGACATCATCATCATCATCATCATCATCATCATCATCATCATCATCATGGAAACACTCATACCTGTTTACTTCCTGATATGAAAGAAAAAAAAAAGGAATTGGAAGGAAGATGAGGATTTCAACCTAAAAATGGATCTAGAGGTTGGAGGAGGGAAGAGTAATACTAGACAGAAGCTAGGAGGAAATCTGAGGACTGAATAAAAAAGTATAAATGATGGCGTATTGGATCATCAGCCATTTTCTCATGAAGAGCCTAAAGGAGTCAATGGATTACAACTTTCAATTCAATTGATTGTGAATATATATATATATATATATATATATATATATATATATATATATATATATAAATTTTATTCATTTACTTTTAGTTTTTAACATTCAGTTCCATAAGATTTTGAGTTACAGATTTTCTCCCCATCTCTCCCTTACACCCTACCCCAAGATGGCAAGCATGCTGAAAACCCCTTCCTCCATCTGCCCTCTCTTATATTCCCTCATCCCCCTACTTTAGCCCCTCCCCCCTTATTTTCTTGTAAGGCAAGATGGATTTCTATGCCCCATTGTCTGTATATCTTATTTCCTGGATATATGTAAAAACAACTTTTTAACATTTGTTTTGAAACTTTTGAGTTCCAGATTCTTTCCCTTCTTCCCTTCTCACATACCCCCACTGGGAAGACAAGCAATTCCATGTAGGTTATATATGTGTAGTTATACAAAACATTTCTGTGGTAGTCATATTGTGAAAGACTAATTATATTTCCTTCCATCCTATCCCCACCCCCGCCATTTATTCTATTTTCTCCTTTGACCCTGTCCCTTTTCAAAAGTGTTTGCTTCTGACTACCCTCTCCCCCAGTCTTCCCTCCCTTCTTTAATTCCCCTGTCTTCTCCCTTTCCCCCCTACTTTCTTATAGGGTAAGATACCCAATTGAGTGTGTATGTTATTCCCTCCTTAAGCCAAGTCTAATGAAAGTAAGGTTCACTCATTCCCTTTCAGTTCCCTGCTCTTCCTGTCCTTGTAACAGCTTTCTTTTGCCTATTTTATGTAAGATAACTTACCCTATTATGCCCCTCCCAATATATTCCTCTCTTACCTCTTAATTTTATTTTTTAGATATTTTGCCTTCATATTTGATGCATTCAATGCCCTCTCTATGTCTGTCTGTCTGTCTGTCTCTATCTATATCTATCTGTCTATCTATCTATCTATCTATCTATCTATCTATCTATCTATATTCCCTTCAACTGTCTAATACTAAGAAAAATCTCATAAATTACAAATATCATCTTTCTATGTAGAAATGTAAACAGTTCAACTTTAATAAGTTCCTTATGATTTCTCTTTCCTGTTTACCTTTTCTTGCTTCTCTTGCTTCTTGTATTTGAAAGTCAAATTTTCTGTTCAGCTCTGGTTTTTTCATCATCAATACTTGAAAGCCCTCTGTTTCATTGAATGTCCATATTTTCTCCTGAAGCATTATACTCAGTTTTGCTGGGTAGGTGATTCTTGGTTTTAGTCCTAGCTCCTTTGACCTCCAGAATATCATATTCCAAGCCCGTTGGTCCCTTAATGTAGAAGCTGATAGATTTTGTGTTATCCTGATTGTGTTTCCACAATCCTTAAATTGTTTCTTCCTGACTGCTTGTAATATTTTCTCCTTGACCTGGGATTGATTGTGATTATAACCAGTAAGTTAAATTTAAAAATCTATAGTCCTACTACTTAAGAAATAGTTCTGTCTCTGAATGAAAATCAGTTGAACACTAAAGATAGTTTGAAAGATTTATCATAGACTGCCTTAGTGAAGATGATTCCCTCTGCAACATACTTGATAAAAATCTGAGTAAATACCTCCAGTAATAGGGAATTTTTATTATTTTATGAAGCATATCTTTCCGTTTTCAGGTAGATGTAATCATTGGGAATTCTTTCCTAAACTTGAATTATTTACCTAATAAATGTTTTCTGGTTCATTTACTGTTACTTATATTCATTGGTCCTAATTTTCCCCTTCTTCACCCCTCCTTCAGAAGCCACAGAGAATGATCAATCTATGCCATTTAATGGAACTATGCAGCTCTTGTCCATATCCTCCAATCATCTTTTGCAGAAGGTTTGGATACCATGCCAAGAACTTCCCTCTTGTTCTTTTGTCATTGCAGAGGATATTAATGCAGCATTTGTGCTGTTCATTTGTTATTCATTACTTGGGTTATATGAACAACCTGCCTACTTTCTAGTCATGCATCTTCTTGATCATATAGTTCATATTGTTTTGTATGTGGAATTAATTGTTCATAATAGGCTATAACCTATTTATACCTACCATGTATTACTTGATGGCTCTTTCATTAACCCAAAGTTTATATTTCTTAGAGATTGTTGGGGGGTGGAGCCAAAATGGCGGAGTAGAAGCAGAAACCTGGTGTGGGCTCCCACTCTAGTCACTTTCATACATGTAAAAAATGACTCTAAACAAACTTTAGAATGACAGAACCCACAAAGTGATGGAGAGAAACAAATCTCCTGCTGAAGGAAGCTCAGAAGGTGGAAAGGAAGGGTCTATCACACTGATCTGGGAGCTGAGCACAATCCAGCATGAGCCATGCAGTTCCAGCCCCAGGGTGGCCCCGACCAGTGGCCACCAAAGCAAATTTCAGGAGAAGGAATCATCAAGAGCTGTGGCAGGTTCCTGACTTCTCAACCCATAAACATCAAAGACAAAATAAAGGGTCAGTGCAAAACTCTGTTGGAACTGGGCGGGGGGGGAGGGGGGACTGAAGAGCATGGTCTGGTCCCTGCCAGAGAAGCAGTGGTGGCTCCAGCAGCCGCAGCTTGCCTCCCTCTGGAGCTCCTGTCCTGCAGATTGTAGGGGGACTAAGTGACCATTCAGAGGGTAATCCCTCTTGCTTTAACCTGCTTGGATCTGGATAGCAGTCTTGGGTTGTAGTCCTGGGGACTGTGACAAGTGAGCCAGAGCTTGTGGGGGCTTGTAGGGAAGGTGCCCCACTAATAGCTCTGGCAGCTGCAAAAACCCCAGCGATTTGGGACATAGCTCTCTCTATTCTGGAAGCAGAGTTCTACCATGGCAAAGAGCTCAAAAGTCAAGTAATTGGCTGCCAATATGAGCAAGCACCAGAAGCACAAATAGACCATAGAATCCTTTTTTTGTGGAAAAAAAGGATTAAGGCATGGAGCAGGAGGAAGATAGTGAAGTCAGAACTCCTACACCAAAAGCCTACAAGAAAAATATGAAGTGGTTACAGGCCATGGAGGAGCTCAAGAAGGATTTTGAAAATCAAGTAAGAGAAGTGGAGGAAAAATTAGGAAGAGAAATGAGAATGATGTGAGAAAATCATGAAAAGAAAGTCAAGAACCTGATAAAGGAGACCTAAAAATACACTGAAGAAAATAACACCTTAAAGAGCCAATGAGGAGAAGAATGCCTTAAAAAGCTGAATTTGCCAGATGGAAAAGGAATTTCAAAAACTCACTGAAGAGAATAACTCCTTCAAAATTAGATTGTAGCAATTCAAAGCTAATGACTTTATGAGAAATCAGGATACTATAAAACAAATTTAAAAAAAATTAAAAAATGTAAGGCGCCCGCACCTCCCGCCCAGAGCCCAGGGCCGAGGCGGGGCCGGGGGCGCGCGCGGGGGCGGGGGAGGAGGGAGGGAGGGATGGTGTCGGGAGCGCGCCCCGTGCAGTGGTCTCTGCTGCCGCGGCTGCTCTGCTGGCTGGCTGGACTCACGGAGCCATGCCGGCCGCCCGGGTGGACTACATCGCGCCCTGGTGGGCCGTCTGGCTGCACAGCTTCCCGCACTTGAACCTGCACTTGCAGCCTGTGGACAGCACCTTCAGCCCTCAGGACCCCAGTTACCAGGAGTCCCTGCTGTTACTGGGGCTTGTGGCTGGCATCTGCTTGGGTCTGAACTTGATCTTCATCACCGTCTACCTGATTTGCTTATGCTGCTGTAACCAAGATGAGGAGGTACAAACCAAGCAGCCCAAATCTTCTTGCATCACCTGGACCTCTGTGGTAGCTGGACTCATCTGCTGTGCTGCAGTGGGAGTTGGTTTCTATGGAAACAGCGAGACCAATGATAGGGTATACCAATTGATCTATTCCTTGGATAATGCCAACCACACCTTCTCAGGGATTGATGAACTGGTGTCAGGCACCACGCTGAAAATGAAGGTGAACCTGGAGCAGCACTTGGCCCGGCTCAATGAGATCTTTGCCGCCCGAGGAGACTATATCCAGACATTGAAGTTCGTGCAGCAGATGTCAGGCAACATCATCCTACAGCTCTCAGGCTTGCCTGTGTGGAGGGATGTCAGCATGGAACTGACGGAGATGGCCAACAAGACCACCTACGTGGAATATTATAGGTGGCTCGCTTACCTCTTACTTTTCATCTTGGACCTGGTTATCTGCCTCATTGCCTGCTTGGGGCTGGCTAAGCATTCCAAATGTCTCCTAGCTACGATGCTTTGCTGTGGCGTCCTCACTCTCCTCCTTAGCTGGGCTTCCCTGGCTGCAGACACAGCCGCTGCAGTGGGCACCAGTGATTTTTGTGTAGCTCCGGACAAGTTCATCCTGAATGTCACACAGGGCCACGTGAGTACAGAGATAACCCGTTACTACCTGTATTGCAGCCAAGGCCTGAGTAACCCATTCCAACAGGCATTGACCATTTTCCAGCGATCACTGACTACAATGCAGATTCAGGTCCTTGGCCTATTACAGTTTGCAGTGCCCTTGTTCCCCACAGCAGAGAAAGATCTGCTTGGGATACAGCTGCTGCTGAACTCATCTGAGTCCAGCCTCCACCAGCTGACTGCTATGTTAGACTGCAGAGGTCTGCACAAGGATTACCTTGATGCTCTCATTGGTATCTGCTATGATGGCATTGAAGGGCTACTCTATCTTGGCCTGTTCTCTCTCTTGGCTGCCATGGCCTTCTCAACCATGATCTGTGCAGGGCCTCAGGCCTGGAAATATTTGGTGGTGAGGGACAGGAGCTATGATGACATTGACGAAGACGACCCTTTCAACCCCCAGGCCAGGCACATCGCTGCCCACAACCCTACCCGGGGACAGCTCCGAAGTTTTTGTAGTTACAGCAGCAGCCTGGGCAGTCAGACCAGCCTGCACCCCCCAGCCCAGACAGTCTCAAATGCCCCTGTCTCGGAATACATGAACCAAGCAATGCTCTTTGGTGGGAACCCACGCTATGAAAACGTCCCGCTGATTGGAAGAGCCTCTCCTCCCCCCACGTACACTCCCAGCATGAGGGCAACATACCTCTCCGTCACTGATGAGCACAGGAGGCATTACGGGAATGAATTTCCAGGCCATTAGTCTTCGGCGGTCTCTTTCTTTCCTTCTTTTTTTTTCCAAAAGAAAACTCAAGCTATATTTCTTGAATAGAAATGAAAGGAAACTAGAAAATGCCTGAACTAGGGGAATGAAAGAAGCCCAGCTGAACAGAGCGT
Source organism: Gymnobelideus leadbeateri (assembly GCA_011680675.1). Classification (NCBI taxonomy): domain Eukaryota; kingdom Metazoa; phylum Chordata; class Mammalia; order Diprotodontia; family Petauridae; genus Gymnobelideus; species Gymnobelideus leadbeateri. Next base: position 5,674 of record WOXC01008823.1, read on the forward strand.
GAGCTGGTGGCACTGACTGAGAGGGCAGGCTCCTGAGCAAGGCTGGAGCCCTGGAGTCCGGCAGCCTGCCAGCCTTAGGCAGAGAGAAGGCGTCAGGAGCCTCCAGGGTGTGTGTGCCTGAGCCTCCCTAGCTCTCTTCCTCTCCATTTTGGAAATGCCCCATGGCCGGAGCCTAGAAGCTGCCGTCCTCAAGCCGCACTTCAGTCATTCTCTCCGTTCACAGAAAAGGCAGGAGGCCTGGCTAGGACCAGATGCTGCAGTCCTGGGGACAGAGCTGTCTCTCCTTGGACCTTCATGGAGGACTTGGTCTTCTGCTACGTTTTGATAGTTACTCCGAGTGAAAAGCACAGGTCGTCGGATCTCTTAATCTCTTCCCTCTCCTTCCTAACTGCACTGATTAGGAGGGTTTGGTTTTTTACCTGCCTGAGATAGAGGGAAGAGTTGGTTTGGGTGGGGGGGTGGGGTCTTTTTTTTTTTTTAAGAGAAGTTAAATGTGAAATAAGTAGTTTAATACTGTCCAAATAAATAGGTCACAGGGCCACACTGACTCTTTGATATCAGCAGTCTTACCATGTAGTTTGTTGAGTATGGAACATGGGGATGGGAAGGTGGTAGAGACAGAAAAGAGGGATAGCATTGTATAATGCACATTGGTAGTCTTCTAGGAGACTCTAGGTTTGGGATTTGGGGCCTGTTTGGCCTCCTCCACTGTGTACATGCAGCATGCATGTTTGCCTTTGGACACCACCCTTCCTATGCCTTTGACCACCTTGTTTCCTCCACAGATGGAAATTCTGCTCTGAGTTTATCATATATGGTGGGGCTGGTCTCAGGTGCTCATGGGAACATTTGAAAAGACCTATAACCTCCCTTTTTTTTCCTCCAGTGTTTTTTTTTTTAATTGGTTATCCAAAGGGGAGAAACCTGCAGCACATTATCCTTCTAAGATGTGGAATTTTGAGTCCATTTGCTACATTTAAAAAAAAATTGGTATTATTCTTAGTACTGATCAACCCCCCTGGGCTTAGCAGATCTTTTTTTTTAATAAAATGCAATTGCAAACTAAGAGTGAGACATCCACCAATGCTTTTAGAGGATCCTGGTTTCATCCCACTCAGGGAAAAAGTCTCTTGAATGAGAGAGGCAACTAACCAGGGTGATGAACTGAATTTTTACACTGGGGAAGAGGCAAAAGAGACAGGTTACTTTTTTGTGTTTTTCCATGCAAAATTTTCTCTTTTTCAAAAGGAAAATGTAGGGTCTTACCAATAAGCAAGAAAATATGTCTTCTACTGTGTCACACCTCTTTCCTACCATTGACATTTTCATTCAGTCTTTCATATACCATGCTACCAGCCTTTACCTCCATTGTGAAATAGGCTCTTGAGCCTGGAGGAAATAATGACCTACCATCCTCTCTCCCCTGAGGATTAAAGGTTAGGGTCTTTGGTGCTTCCAATCTCCTGCCAACACAAAGTGCACACCCTCAAACCCCTCCTAGAGCAGAAAAAAATTCTGCTTTAGCTTGGGATCTTGGGACTTGTGGTTTTGGAAGAGCTCCCTTGTTGGAATAACAGTGCTGATGGTGTGTAGTATTGGCTAGCTCATGGCAGGTAAAACCAGCATTGGCAAGCTAGCCCGTCCCAATCCAGGGCTCTTCCATTGGAGCTACTAGACTACCGGTGACTCACTGCGTCTCTCACTAACACTAACCTGTATATACTGTGTAAAAAAAACATCCTTTGTATGGCCATGACCGTAGACCATGTGACTAAGAGCAACTGGTTACACATGGCTTAGCTTCTTAACATGTCATTGTGACTAGGACGGCTATTTTTAACGCATGTAAATGGAATGTACTTTTGGGGACTCCTGCAGGAGCAACATGGGGAAACCTCTGCCTGAACATGAATGTACCTGCCCAGGAAAAAGAAATAAACACTTGTACTAAAAAAAAAAAAATGGAAGGCAATGTGAAATATCTCATTGGAAAAACCACTGACCTGGAAAATAGATCCAGGAGAGATAATTTTAAAATTATTGGACTGAAAGCCATGACCAAAAAAGATCCTAGACACCATCTTTCAAGAAATTATCAAGGAAAATTGCCCTGGTATTCTAGAACCAGAAGGCAAAATAGAAATTGAAATAATTCATCACCAAATTCAAGAATTCACAGGTCAAGGAGAAAATACATCAAGCAGTAAGGAAGAAACAATTTGAGTATCATGGAAACACAATCAGGATAACACAAGACCTAGCAGCTTCTACATTAAGGGATCAAAGGGCTTGGAATATGATATTCTGGAGGTCAAAGGAGCTAGGATTAAACCAAGAATCACCTACCTAGCAAAACTTAACATATTCTTCCAGGCAAGGAGATGGTCATTCAATAATATAACGGATTTCCAGGCCTTCCTGATGAAAAAGTCAGAGCTCAATGGAAAATCCAACCTCTAATTATGAGATGCAAGAGAGACATAGAAAGGTAAACAAGGAAAACACACACACACACACACACACACACACACACACACACACACACACACCCTGTTATTTAATAAGAGGAAACTGTTTATAGACAAGTAGAGACTATGGGTATAAATTATACAAAATGATTTAAAAAAAACCTTATTAAGGGCTACAAATGGACTGCAATGGAAGAAGAGGAAAGAATGAAATGGAAAAGGATAAATTATGCCACACAAAGGAGCATAAAAACAATATAGTAGAGGGAAAGAAGGGAGGGAGATGAGCATTATATGAACTTTTACCTCATTGGTTCTGGTGCAAGGAGGGAATAACACAACCAGTTAAGCATAGGACTCTATCGAGAAGAGACACAAAATATATCATAATAGAGGGAAAGAGGGGAGGGAGAGGAGCTTTACGTGAGATCTGTTCTTGTCAATCTTGGTTCAAAGAAGAAATAACATACTACATTAAGTATAAAAATCTATCATATCCTACAGGTAGTAGGAGGGGGGGAGGGCTAAGAAAGGGGAGATGGTTAGAAAGGAGGGAAGAAGTAAGAGAGAAGGGGAGGAAAAGGGATAAGATAAGGGAGGGATAAGCTGATAAGAAGGGAATACTGAGGGAGGTGGTGGTCAAAAGGAAAACTCTTACAGAGGGGAACGGAGAAGGGAAGAAAAATAAAAGCATAAACGGGAGGAAATAGAATAGAGGGAAAGAGACAGATAGAAATCATAACTGTGAATGTGAATGAGATGAAATCTCCCATAAAACGGAGGTGGATAGCAGAATGGATTAAAAACCATAATCCTATAATATGCTACTTACAAGAAACACATCTGAAACAGAGGGATACACAGAGGGTAAAGGTAAAAGGCTGGAGTAAAATATATCATGCCTCAGCTAAAGTAAAAAAAAAAAGCAGAAGTAGCAATCCTTATAAAGCAAAAGCAAAAATTGATCTAATTAAAAGAGAAAAGGAAGGAAATCTTATCCTGCTAAAAGGCACCATGAAGAATGAAGCAATATCATTACTTAACATATATGTACCAAGTGGTATAGCATCCAAATTCCTAGAGGAGAAGGTAAGGGAATTAGAGGAAGAAATAGAGAGCAAAACTATACTAGTGGGGGACTTTAATCTCTCCATCTCTGAACTTGATAAATCCAACCTCAAAATAAACAAGAAAGAAGTTAAGGAGTTGAATAGAATTTTAGAGAGGGTAGGTATGATAGATCTTTGGAGAAAACTGAATGGGAATAAAAAGGAATATACCTTCTTCTCAGTGGTACATGATACATACACAAAAATCAACCAGGTACTAGGACATAAAAGCCTCACAATTCAGTGCAGAAATGCAGAAATGTTAAAAGCATAATTCTCAGATCATGATGCAATAAAAATCATATGCAATAAAGGGCCATAGAAAGATAGACTAAAAACTAATTAGAAGCTAAACAATTTAATCCTAAAGAATGAGTAGGTCAAACAAGAAATTATAGAAAGTAAATTACTTAAATAACCCCATCTCAGAAAAAGAAATTGAACAAGCCATCAATGAACTCCCTAGGAAAAAACCTCCAGGGCCAGATGGATTTGCTAGTGAATTCTATCAAACATTTAAAGAACAATTCATTCTAATACTCTACAAACTATTTGGGAAAATTAGTGAAGAAGGAGTCCTACCAATTTTTTTTTTTTTATGACACAAACATGGTACTGATTCCTAAATCAGGAAGAGATAAAATGAAAAAAGAAAATTATAGACCAGTTTCCCTCATAAATATAGATGCAAAGATTTTAAATAAAATATTAGCAAAAAGACCACATCAACTTGTCACAAGAATAATACACTTTGATCAAGTAGGATTTATTCCAGGAATGAAAAGATGGTTTAATATTAGGAAAACGATCAGCACAATTGATCATATCAACAATAAAACTAGCAGAAACCACATGATTATCTCAATAGATGCAGAAAAGGCTTTTGACAAAGTACAACATCCATTCCTATAAAAACACTAGAAAGTATAGGAATAAATGGAGCCTTCTTTAAAATAATAAATAGCATCTATTTAAAGCCATCAGCAAGTATTATATAATGGGAATAAGCTAGAAGCCTTTCCAATAAGATCAGGATTGAAACAATGGTGTCCACTATCACCCCTCTTATTTAATCTGGTTGTAGACATGTTAGCAGTAGCAATTAGAGAAGTAAAAGAAATCAAAGGAATCAAATTAGACAAAGAAGAGACCAAGTTATTACTGTCTGTGGATGAGATGACAATATACTTAGAGAATCCTAAAGAATTAAGTAAAAAACTACTTGAGAAAAATAAATAAATTTGGCAAAGTTGCAGGATATAAAACAAACACTCATAAATCCTCAATGTTCCTGTATATTTCTAATGAAATCCAACAGCAAGAGATAGAGAAATCCCATTTAAAGTTACTGTAGACATCATAAAAGAATTTGGGAAACTAACTGCCAAAACAAACTCAGGACCTATATGAACACAACTAATAAAGTCAAATCCAACTAAACTGGAAAAACATCAATTGCTCATGGCTGAGTCAAGCTAATATAATAAAAATGAAAATTTTACCTAAATTAAATTACATATTTATTGCCATACCAATCAAATTACCAAAAAAATTACTTTATAGAACTACAAAAAATAGTAACAAAATTCATTTGGAAGAATACAAGGCCAAGAATATCAAGGGAATGAAAAGAAATGCTAAGAAAGGTGGCCTAGCTATACCAGATTTTAATCTGTGTTATAAAGCTATCAAAATACTTCGTACTGGCTGAGGAATAGAGCAGTGGATCAATGGAATAGATTGGGTACATAAAACCAGCAGTCAATGATTATAATAATCTACTCTTTGATAAACCCAAAGACCCTAATTTTGGGGATAAGAACTCACTATTTGACAAAAACTGCTGGGAGAACTGGAATATAGTATGGCAGAAACTGGGCATAGACCATTATCTAACACTGTATACCAAAATTAAGTCTAAATGGGTGGATGATCTAGGTATAAAGGATAATACTGTAAGTAATCTGGGAAAACAAGGAATAGTTTACCTGTCAGATTTATGGAGCAGGGAAGACTTCATGACCAAACAAGAATTAGAGAGCATTATAAAAGACATAATGGATAACTTTGATTACATTAAACTGAAAAGCTTCTGTACAAACAAAGCCAGTGTAACCAAGATTACGAGGGAAGTGGGAAATTGGGAAAGCATTTTTACAACCAATGTCTCTGATAAAGGCCTCGTTTCTAAAATATACAGAGAATTGAGTCAAATCTATAAGAATACAAGTCACTCCCCAATTGATAAATGGTCAAAGGATATGAACAGGCAGTTCTCAGAGGAAGAAATTAAAGATATTTATAAGCATATGAAAAAATGCTCTGTCACTATTGATTAGAGAAATGCAAATCAAAACAACTCTGAGGTACCACATCTCACTGACCAGATTGGCTAAGATAACAAAACAGGAAAATGATAAATGCTGGAGAGGATGTAGAAAAATTGGAACACTAATACATTGATGGTGGAGTTGTGAACTGATCCAACCATTTTGGAGAGCAACCTGGAACTATGCCCAAAGGGCTATAAGTAACTTCATATCCTTTGACCCAGCAATACCACTTCTAGGGTTGTATCCCAAAGACATCATAGAAGCAGGAGGAAGCCCCATATATACAAAAATATTTATAGCAGCTCTTTTCCTGGTTGGAAAGAATTAGAAATTAAGAGGATGCCTATCAATTGGGGAATGGATAAACAAGTTATGGTATATGAAGGTAATGTAATACTATTTTGCCATAAGAAATGAAGAGCAGATGGACTTCATATTTACCTGGAGAGGCTTATACGAACTGATGCTGAGTGAGAAGAGTAGAACCAGGAAAAATTTGTACACAATTACAGATACAACATATGTGTGATGACAAACTTTGATAGATGGAACTCTTCTCAGAAATGCAGGGCTATAAGTAAACTACAAAAGAATCATGATGGAGAGAGATGTCTACATTCAGAGAAAGAACTAGAAAGAACAGATTTTGAATGCAGATTGAAGCAAATTACCTGATCTCTTTCTTTTTCTTGTTTGGTTTTGTTTCTTCTTTCCCATTGTTCATTCCATCTGATACAATCCTTCTTTATAACCTGACAAATGGCTGATGTGAAAGTATCTGCAGATCCTATACCTGAATATATGTATGCTGCCATGGGGGAGGGGAGAGAAGAGAGGGGAAGAAAATGTGAAACTCAAAAAAATGGGGAACTGAATCTTGTAAACTAAAAGTAAACAAACAAATTAATAAAGACAAAAAAAAAAAGAAGTGAGTTAAGGGATAACCCCTTTAATTAAAAAAAAAATCAATCTGGGAGGAGAAAACCTTCAGGGTTGCTGGCCAAAAGAGAAACAGTTATGTGAAATATAAGTATGTGGATACATACATATATCTAGATTCACATTTACACATATGCTTATAAACACAATTTAAATTGGTAAAATTATTCTTTTTAATGATCTGTACTTTCTTTGGTACAATATAAATGGTTCAATATGGGGAAAATAGTAGACAAATTCAGTTTGCCAAGGCAGCCACCTAGAAAATGTTTACTGCTTTTCTTTACATCCCCACTGCTTAGCACACAGCATGAAATGGATAGTGAGTTGATAAGGGAGGTTTAGTAGGATTGCCTAGCAGCAGTGAGGTCCCAGTTGAGGTTGTGTAACAAATTTATAGTGGATCAAATCAGAACGGTTATGTGACTTTCTCCTTTCTTATGTAGGAGCAAAGGTGGTGAATGGAAAGTGTGATCCACTTGGCAGGCTATGATTGGCAATGTGATAATATTGGACTATTGACTTGAGGAGAGGACAGCGGAGAGTTGAACTTGTTCATCACAAGGTAAAGATGGGGAAAAGAAGAGAGAGTGGCTAGTGTGGAATGATGGCCCTGGAAATGACTAATGGATCAAGGGATTGGAGGTCACAGTACAGACAAAAAATTTGGTTTGGTAAGGGAAGGCAGAGAGATAGATTATGGTCAGTTATGGGGGATTTACTTAGCAATAGCAAAGGAAGGGTTATTTAGAACAGGGAAAAGTTTTTCAGTGAGGACATAGCATTGACTCAGTTGAGTGATGCTTCCCTGTGCTGGTATTGGTCATACTTCTCTGCTGGTTAGAATCCTGAAAGAGGGAGATGGCAAATGCTTGGGCCTTGGCTTTTGTACTTTGGACACCAAGAAGTTGCATAAGTGGCTGAGCCTTAGTCTGCTGAGATAATTCCATGCCAAGGATGGTTTTCAGTGTATTTTAAGAAAAGTCTAGCTTAGCCTTCATGAGGTAGAGAACCTTAGGGAAAATTAGCTCACCTCACATGGCAAAGTGCTAGGAAATATTACTTCTACCTCAGCTTTTATAAAGGAATCTTAGGTGATTTTAACATGAATTTCTTCTAGGAGGAGCCTTTAAATTTACATTTTGTTCTCCGAATCAAATACATTTTTATAGTCAACAAACAATAATCAGAGGAGGCTCTTGCAGCATCTAGATCTGTCAATTGTGTGCCTGCAAAAGATGTGTTCTGATTTAAAATTTCATTTGTAAAATGCTATTTTCATCAAGGGTACAGGCACAAAGATGGTAAATCAGTACAATATTTTCCTTCTCATTCCAGTTCTGTCTTTCTCTAGAATTCTTTGGCCTATTATGAGGATTCACAAATTTATCACTTTGAACAAAATAGAGATTATTGCTTGCAATTCAGTATGTGCTCCCTTTGGGAAGACGAGACCGCGTTAACGTCCTTTTTATTCTCAAACTTCATTAAGCTTGTACTAGTGGTTGACTGAAATTAGTTTTGTAGATCATAAAGGCATTTTTGCAAATTTGTCATTTGTAGATTGTATTAAACTGACCTGATTTACTTCTGCTTAGAGAAATTATGTAATTTGCATTCATTTCTAACTTTTAGATTTTAAATATTTGCTGTTAGGAGGCTTGTGCAACCTGGAAAACAAATCCCCCAAAGGATTATTATGTCAATGTCATTTAAAAAAACAAATAATTTTGACTTCAAGTGCTTAGATCTTTAGTACTTGGAAAACACTAAATGGCCCTGAGGACTGTAAGATTCAATTCCATTTTATAAGTATTTATTAAATACTTACTAAGTGCCAGGCAATCTAGTAGGCACAGGGGATACAAAGGCAAAAAGGGCAATCTTTGCCCTCAAAGAACAGGCATCCTACTGGGGAGAAACCATTTATACACAGGTAGGTAAATATAAAAAATATATTTTTTTTCTCTAGAACTGTGATTTTACTAGAATAGCCAACTTCCAGTGAGGGCCACCCCCTAGCCTTCCCATGCCCACCTCCCAGCATAGATTGGTGCCTGCTTTGTGAGGTCAGTGTGAATTACCACATTGCCATACCATAGCCTTGGAGAGTCGCTTCAGACACTGAGATACTAATCATTCTCCAAGGCCATACATACAGTTGGTATTTGTGAGTGGCATCACTTGAATTTAGGTCTCCTCATCATAGGTCAGCTCTCTGTTTCCTAGGCCATGTTGCCTCTCTTCAATATATGAAATCTATAAAAAGTTAAAATAAAATTATTCAGAGGGAAGCATTAACATCTGGGGGTGGTGTGGAAAGGTCTCTTGTAAGAGATCGACACTAGGAACAACTTTTCTCTTTTTCGTTTTTATGTGAACAATAGTCTTTCTTTCTTTCTCTTTCTTTCTTTCTTTCTTTCTTTCTTTCTTTCTTTCTTTCTTTCTTTCTTTCTTTCTTTCTTTCTTTCTTTCTCTCTCTCTCTCTCTCTCTCTCTCTCTCTTTCTTTCTTTCTTTCTTTTCTTTCTTTTCTTTCTTTCTCTTTTGTTTGGAGGGCAATTGAGGTTAAGTGACTTGTCCAAAGTCACACAGCTAGTAAGTGTGCCAAGTATCTGAGGCCGGATTTGAATTCAGGTCCTCCTGACTCCAGGGCTGGGGCTCTATTCACTACACCACCTAGCTGCCCCTGTGAACAATTTTTTTTAAGAAAGCTATTACTTCCTTTCCTACCATCTCTAGTATGGTCGTCCTATTCTCATCCATCATTTCTCATTGGGAAGGGACCCATCTCTATTATTCTTCCCATCTTTTTCAAGGGTTTCCCGAGTGAATAATGGCAGATTTATTTTTATATATCTTTTAAATTTTAAACTTAAATACAGAATGAGAAAAGAAAAGAAAAAAAGACAGTACTATGTACACAGCAGAACACAAGAGAGGATGCAATATAAAACAACAAATTTCCATTTCAAGAAAACCTATATAATAAACACTACACATTATTAAAGGTTCCCAGCTTTTCTTTGCTTCCTGATTGTTTTTCTTTTGCTCTCTGCTGTGCACTTGTTACTTTATTTCCCCACCCCACTCCCCAAAGAAGATATATTCATACACAAAAATATAAGACCTTATCTACTATGCTTATTTCCATCTGTTTCTCTGAAGGTAGATAGCATCTTCCTTCATAGATCCAAGTCTTCCCATGTTTTTCTAAATCAACCAACTCATCATTTCCTACACCACAGGAGTATTCCAACCCAATCACATCCTATCTGATAGATTGTCTATGAAAAATTCTCCAATTTTCTGCATTTTTTCTATTCTTAGCTACATAAGTTTTATTTTATTTTTTTAAAGCAATTGGGGTTAAGTAACTTGCCCAAGGTTACATGGCCAGTTATTTTTGTGTAGGTGTTTAGTATCTAAGGTGGGAACCGATCCCTGGTCCTCCTGACTCCAGGGCTGGTGCTCTTACTCACTGTGCCACCTAGTCACCCCATAGGTTTTATTTACACAAGAAAATTTTAATTTAAAATAATAAACATTATCCTTTTTTTTTTTTTACACTTTGGCAATGTTCTCCCTTATATAATTTTAAGGTCTGATACTGCTGAATCTATTTCCTTTACATCTTTTTTTTTTCCTGGTTTCTTTAAAGTTTCTGACCTTTTGTTCTTTCAAATGAACTTTGTTATTTTTTTTTACCTGAGTAAAGTATTTTTTAGTAATTTGATTGGGATGACATTAAATAAATTAGGTAAAATTGCCATTTTGCAAATTATGTTGGCTTTACCTACCCATGAACAAAAAAATATTACTTCAATTATTTAAATCTGGATTTATTTATATAAAAAGTGCTTTATGTTTATGTTTACATAGTTCCTATATCTGTTTTGTCAGGTACACACTCAGGCATTTTGCCCGGTCTAGGTATTTTAAATGGTTTAAAACAATCTTGAATACTATTGCTGATGCATAGTGTAGTTTCTCTATTTTTCATTTTTGATTAAATCTGTTTTAACTTTAACTTTGTCTAAGATCATGATTACTATCCCTGCTTTTTTTATATATAATAAATTCTACTCCTGCTCTTTATTTTATCTTCATTTTTGTTTCTCATTTTTATAACATTTCCTGAAAGCAGCATATTGTTTAATTCAGATTTTTAATCAACTATCCATTTCTGTTTTATGGGTAAATTCATCCCATTCACATTCTAAGCTCCAATTACTTGTGCATTTTCCTCCTTCCTATTTTTCCTCACTATCCTTCTGATGCTGTTTATCCTCTCTCTCCTCACTCTTCTGTTTTACTTCTATCCACTACCTTGCCCTCCTATTCCTTAACCTAACCACACCTCTGAAGGTCCCTCTCTTATTCTTTCTCCCCCACCCTGTGCCCTTGCCCTCTTATTTCTTTCTGGATTTAGAAGACTTATACCCATATGTGTGTGTGTGTGTGTGTGTGTGTGTGTGTGTACACATATATACATATACATAATCTTTAACCCATTACCAATGAGAATAAGGTTCCAGCCTTACCTGCCCTCCCCCCAACTAGCTTGTTCTGTAGCAGTTTTTCCTTTTATGCCTCATTTGTATGAGATAATTACTCCTTTTTATCTCTTCCTACACAGTTTTATGTTTTTAGAATCACCCCCATCATACTCAGCTCAGCCTAAGCCTTTCTTTCAAACTACCCAAATAATGACAGTCATAAGAGTACTGCTAATATTTTCACATATACAAAGTAAAACAATATGACCCTATTGATTCCCTTATAATTGGTCTTTAATGTTTGCCTTATATTTCTCCTGGATGCTGTATGTCGAATGTTCCCTTAAGTTCAACAGTTTTTGCCACAAAAACATGAAAGTTTTTCAGTCTGCTAAATATCTGTTTGTTTGTTTTTTTCAATCAAGATTATACTTAACTTTCCTGAGTTGTTACCCTTGGTTATAACTCCAGTTCTTTTGCCCTGTGGAATATAGTATCCGAAGACCTAAGGTCATTCAATGTAGTAGCTGCTAGGTCATGTGTAATCCTTACTGTAGCTCTATGATGTTTAAATTGTTTTTTCTTGTTGCTTCTAATATTTTCTCCTTAACTTGGGGGCCTTGAAACTTGGTTACGATATTCCTCTAAGTTTTCCTGCTGGGATCTGCTTTGCCTTCTTGTCCTAGAACTTCAGAACAATTTTCCTTGATAATTTCTTGCAATATTATCTCGATTCTTTTTTAGTCATAATTTTCAAGTAGTCTTATTATTCTTATATTATTTCTCCTTGATCTGCTCTCCAGATCAGTTGTTTTTCTGATGAGATGTTTCATTTCCTCTTCTGTTTTTCCATTCTTTTAATTTTGTTTTACTCTTTCTTGGTATCTTAGAATGTTGTTAGCTTCCACTTGCCTAATTCTAGTTTTCAAGCAATTATACTCTTCTGTAAGTGTTTGTTTTTTTTCAAGTTGGTTGACTTTTATTTCATAATTTTCTTGGATTTATCTTATTTTTTTTCTATTTTTTCCTCAATCTCTCTTACTTGATTTTTAAGGTCCTTGTTAGCTTCTCACAAGAACTCCTTTTTGTGCTTGGGACCATTTGACATTTCTCATTGAAAAAGGAGTGGCTTTTTAGCTCTGTTATCTTCCTCTTGGTATGAACTCAGTTCTTCTTTATCCCCATAGTAACTCTTTGGTTGGGCTCTTACTCCTTTGCTTGCTCATTTTAATTTATTTATTGTATTGTTTTGTTTTTAGAAGCTATTGGTATAACCAAGTTGTAGTCCTGAGGAAATGATGCCTCAAGTCTCAGGTCCTTCTTACTGTTATTTTCTGAGGTCCATATTGGGCTCTCTTTTCCCTAGCCATGGCTAGGGCCCCCTGTATTGCAAATGATCTTGCCTTCTGCAGTCCCTCTGTGACTGCAAACTAGAGCTATCCTCTCTGCCCTAGAACTGAAACCAGCTACTCTGTTCTTCTGAAAGTGCCCACAGCCAGCAGGTGTGTGCTAGTTCTTTCTCCCTGGGACAGGGAGCAGCCACAGCCTGGGACCTCTGGTTAGCACAACTGTGCTTGGGCATCCCTAGATAGAGGAAGGTCCTTCAATCTTCTACTACTCAGCTGCTTGACACACCCCACCACACCCTACAGCTCCCTTCTGTCCTGGAGTCTTAGATTGTTTTAGGAGCACTGCTACTTTACTCTGTGTTTATTTCTGCTGCTCTGAGGTGATGTTCTGTCTTTTTATTTTAGGAGGTTTTTTGGAGGAAATTTGGAGTTTTCTGACCCTACTCTGCCATCTTCCCAGAATCCTCTCTAATAGCAACAGATTTAGCAATTTCTGAAAGTTTGAAAGAGTTAAGATGGGAAAATAGTCTCCTAAGACTGGTGATAGGAAGAGACCTAGAGATCCTGGGATCATAGATTTAGAGCCAGAAAGGTGGCCTAGAAATGAAGAAACCAAGACCTGGAAAGTGATTTGCCCAAAATGACAGTATGTAATGGTCTAAGGCAAAATTTGAACCCAGCTTTTCCTAAATCCACATCTAACATGTCACCTACTCCAGCAGGTGAGTACATCTATGGTGATCTCTGAGTTTGCTAAGAATAAGCCCTGTAATTAGAAATTTCCCTGTCTATAGGGCAATATTGGGAGAGAAGATAGGATAGGATAGGCTGGCAAACACCCAATTAAACAGTGCACATTCAGAGTCTCTATAATCCTCCCTCTCTTAAGCATCTCTGGCTGAATGTTGTCTGCCTCTTTTCCAGAAAAACTATACTGCTGGGCCATCTCTTTCATATTTGTGAATACTCTCTCAGGTCAGAAAAATCAGATTGCCTCATTTAAATTTAATTTGAATTTCTGTTTGAAGAATCAACCTGAGACATCAAAGAGAGCCAAAGAAAAATGCACCAGAAAATAAATGATCAAAATGACTTCTGAACACCAGGCCTTTATATCTGGAAATATTTAATCAAACTCTAATTTCTTCCATTGTTAAAATTTAAAAGATAATAGTACAGAGGAACTTAAAAAAGAAACTGTCATGTAAGTTTGGCACTGAATTTAACCTATATACAAATGATCACAACCTGGTTGGAATCCTCTATTTCACCATAAACATACCTAGAAGTCCCTCTCCATCCCTTAATGACTCAGGTTCTTCTGGTCCCTAATCTGCTCCTTGGTTATAAGTTTGGGAGCTACATTAATTCTCTCAGGCCCTGAAGGTATCATTTAATACACTGTCACAGATGCCTAATTTGTAGTGTGGGAGTAGTTGAGGTGCTGTGCTGAGGCTTCGTCTATACACACAAACCAGCTAAATTGTTCAGATTGGCAAACCAGGTTCTGCGTAGAGATGTGACCTAGGAGGATACAGCCCTGCCAGGATAATGGTGTGACTTTCTTGCATTTCTTCTTTTAAAAACATAGTCTTTTATTTGTGAAGGGCTGCAGCTGTTTTTCAGGCACCTTGCCAAAAGGTAAGGTGAATTTTTACAAAAAACCCTTTTCTGGGTGGAAAATCTGAGGCACAGAGATAATTTCTTATCAAGATTCAGTGACTCACTTAGAAAGAGACGCCTAATTATAATCAATGGCTAAGGGTATATCTACATGGCCCCATTTTAGATGTTTTGGGGGGTTTGTGTGTGAGTTGTTAACAAAATTCAAAATGGATTGAAGAAACTAACAGACCTTTTCACGGTTTAATTAATTTTCATATCAGATATAGGGGTGTGTATGGGGGATATGCATATGTGTGTATGAGTGTGTGTGTGCAGTGATTCCCAACTACATTTCTTCACATGATTGCATCACATACACAAACAAAAAGTTTTTGAGTGAACTAAAACTATTTTGAGTAATCTCACAATCATTTTTAGAATGATCCATTCCTTTTTAAGGCATTTACAATACTAGTGTTGGAAATAACACACGTGGACATAGCCTAAACTGCCCATGTTATAGGCAACTTTAAATTTCCAAAGAAGAAAAGCAGTAATTCTCTTCTCTTTGGAAAGGTGGGGAACTACTAGGGTAGAATGTGGTAGACGCTGTTAGAAGACATAATTGAATTTGGAACTTTGCTTAATTTTTTCTTCATCTTAAGGGGGAGTTCAATTCTATGTGGGAGGGAGTAAGGGGAAATGATATTTTCAGAAATGATAATTTATATAAAAACAAAGGACATCCATAAAATGTGTTTAAGGCAGGGAGGGGAGAGACATACACACACACAGAGACAGAACTGAATTTCTTGATATTGTGAATTAGGGAGTTCTAAAGATTTTTAACAACAGCAAAAAAAATACAATGAAAAATTTGCAGACAGATGACATAGCTAATACATAGGATGGAGTTTTACCCCTAAAAGTCATGTATGGATATAACTAAAGAAGTATTTATTAAGTTAGTACTATTTGGGGGGAAAACCCCTTCTGCTAAGTTGAAGCTTCATAGTTTTCTTCATTTATGACTAGTCTTTCTCTTCTTTTTTATGGCCCCCCTAAACTTAGAAATTACCCCCAGTGTTCTGTCCTTAACTCTCTTTTCCTCTTAATTTTTATATTCTCCATTCATTCCCACATTTGGGCTATAGATGATGCTGACCTTTTCCCTAAACTCTGCTTCCACTTTCCAACTTCCCTTGGAAGTAACAATCTTGTTCATTTTTCCCTCCGACTTCCCTGGTTCCCTCCTGTTGTTACTGTGACCACCATTCTTTCTTTCAGAGATGCTGACTCAAAACTGAGAATTCCTTATTGCTTCCTGCCCCTTTAATCCCCTACACAGTCAATTACCACGTCTTATACTCTCATCTACTGTAGTTTATCTTGCATCAGTGCCTTGTTTTTATTCTTATGGAATTCATTCTAGTTCATTTTGTTTGTTGTTCAGTCATTCCAGTCAGGTCTAACTCTTCACGGCCCCTTTTTGAGGTTTTCTTGGCAAAGATACTGAAGTGGTTTGCCATTTCTTTCTCTAATTCATTTTACAGATGAGGGAACTGAGGGAAGCAGGGTTAAGTAACTTGCCCAGGGTCATGCAGCTAGTAAGTACCTGAGAACTCAGGTCTTCCTGGCTTCAGGCCAGTTGCTCTATTTACTCTGCCACATAACTGCCCATTCACTTTAGTTCAGCCGAGCCCTTATTCTCTTATGATTAGATTATTGTAGTAGTTTTCTTATTGGTGTCGAAGTTTAGCATTTCTTCTTTCTTATTATATGTGTGTATGTATGTATATGTAAAAAACCCACCTTCCTCTCAGGGTTGTTGCAAGACTATAATGAGATAATATTTATACAGTGCTTTGCTGATCTAAAGACACTACTTATTATTCCATTCATATTCTTACTATTAACAATGATTAAGATCAATTAGTGTTTTGAACAGGTAACTTACACAATCCAATCAATGTTGCAAAATTAAACTGATGATGATGATGTAAACACACATATATGTATGCATGCATATATGTATCTATTATGTATGTGTGTATGTATGTATGCTGGAGAAGAAAATGGCAAACCACTCTAGTATCTTTGCCAAGAAAGGATACTCACTAAAAGAAGGTCATGGCAATGACTAAATTATTCTCTCTCTCTCTCTCTCTCTCTCTCTCTCTCTTTCTGCATATATATATATATATATATATATATATATATATATATGTACACACACACACATATATATATACATACACACGTACATACACAGGTGTGCATATGTACGTGTATATTTATTATATAGTTACATACCTATATACTTATGTCTGTGCATTTACATACATATATACACATGCATAGATTACTACACCCATGCCTGGAATATTTTCTCTCCTTAACTCTGCCTACTGGTCTCCCTGGCTTTCTTTAAGTCCCAACTAAAATTCTATCTTCTAGAGGAAGCCTTCCTCAAACCCTCTTAATTCTAGTGTCTTCCCTCTGTGAATTATTTTCTCTTTATCTGACACATCTCTTTCTTTGTGTATATTTGTTTGCATGTTGTCTCCCCCATTGAGTGTAAGCTCCTTGAGGACAAAGTCTGTATTTTGCCCCTGTAGTACAGTGCCTATACAAGGTAGGAGGTAGGGATTAAATAAATGTTTGATTTTACACCTTTGCTTCTTCCATTATGTCTGTCTGGAATGTCTGCTAGAACATCTACTTTCTTCCTTTCATGAAATTAGAGCAAGCCTTTAAAGTCTCTGTCAAATGGCAGTTCCTATAAAAAATGTTCTAGGATCATCTCAGCCAGAAATCAGAGGATCATAGATCTAGAGTTGAAATGGCCCAGCCTAGTTCAATCACCTTCATATTAGAGATGAAGAAACTGAGGGCTGTCCATGACCACAAAGATTGTAATTACCAGATGTAAGATATGAACCAATGTCCTCTGACTTGGGTACTAGCACCTTTTTCACTATACCATGGGATGTTTCTCCTCAGAACAATAGTTTCTAGTTTACGGCACTAGTATGT